>VZUA01097740.1:4545-23434 GCA_013401035.1 Horornis vulcanius | reverse complement strand
TATTCAGAGAGGTTGCATGAGTGATAGCACTTCAGTCAAATTTATAGCTGTAAAGAGGATTATTTCTTTTAAATAAACAGACAGTTTGAGCACATTTAATGACTCGTATTTATAGCTTTCTTCCAGATTTACCTCTAGAAATGAGATGTATTTAGGGGGTCAAACCAGAAGAATTTTGGTTTATAGAGGGCTGGTAACAATGGTAAACCACAGATGTGGTAAGTTTTTTGATCCTCCTGTGATACGTTGTTGTGTGTGGCCAGCGTGTTATGAGCCCCACGAAGGTGTATCAAGCTCTGAGGGATGCCAGCAGCCTCTCAGAAATGGCTTAAGAAAAATTAGCAAGATGGCCTGATCAGGGGGTGTTTTTGAAAAAGTTAAAAGGTTTTAATTAAAGCAGAAATAACAAACTATTCAAAACAAAACAAGAAAAGCTGTGCACAGTGCAGGGAGGTCCCTTGCACCTGCTAAGAAAAAGCCCTGAGAATCTTTGTGCTCTCTTAAGTGTTCAGCCATCTAGGACGGGTTTTTGGTATGCTGCCCAGTTGAAAATAACTACATTCCTTGGGGAACAGCTCAAGGGTCCAGCAGGTGCTTTTGTCCTGGCACTGGGCCAGTTATGGTGAGAGAAGGATAGAAGTTTCTGGTTCTTCTTCCTTAAAAGTTCAGGAGTGAGACTTAAACTCTTTTCCTAATAAGGGAACACCTGCTTGGGTGTGGGGGTGCACTGCAACACTCCTGATACTGAGTCTATTTTGTATGTTATAAATATTTGTGTTTTTTCAGAAAGAAAANATTCCTTGGGGAACAGCTCAAGGGTCCAGCAGGTGCTTTTGTCCTGGCACTGGGCCAGTTATGGTGAGAGAAGGATAGAAGTTTCTGGTTCTTCTTCCTTAAAAGTTCAGGAGTGAGACTTAAACTCTTTTCCTAATAAGGGAACACCTGCTTGGGTGTGGGGGTGCACTGCAACACTCCTGATACTGAGTCTATTTTGTATGTTATAAATATTTGTGTTTTTTCAGAAAGAAAATAATGTAGCTTGCTTATTAAAAAAAAAAGCTTAATTTTTTTCAGCATTTTTGCAGGACAATTTCAAAATCCTTATCATGAGAATATAAAAGTCTTGCATAAAAATGGAGATTGTGAGACATTCAAAGTAAATGTGAAACTGAACAAATATGTAGTTCCTACTGAAACTCCAGTGGGGATTTGCTGCTTTTCGCCAAAATGTGTGGAACTTCCTGCAAGGAAGTAAAATGTAGATTGAGTTAATACCTTTGCTTCTGCTAACTGCCTAAACATTAATCATGACATTACCACTTGTGGTAATTTTTTTTCAACCAAGAGTACTTCAGAGCCAGGACAGCAAGAACTTGGTGTGAATGTTCGTGATATTTCTCACATACATAAGCCCTTTCCCAAACTTACAGCCTATGGATTTACCACTGTGTTAGGCTTTTGAAAGAGTGTCCTGGAACTAAAATATTTGATTCTGACCCTTGGTATATAATTTGAAGGTACCATTTACATCCTAAGTTCAGAATTACAGAATCATTTAGAAAACTTGGAGAAGACTTTTAAGATTATTGGGTCCAACAGTAAATCTAATGCTGCCAAGTCCACCAGTAAACCATGTTACACAACACACTTACTTGTTTTTGAATTCTCTGAGTTTTACTTAGTCTTCTTTAAACTTTTAAGTTGGAAAAGTGTAAATATACATCCCTATTGTCTGTTACCCTTACAATCTTTCCAGATAAAAATGGCAAGATTCTGTTGACAAGTATATCTGATTTATATGGAATGTTCTTTTGGAATGAGCTAATGAAGAAAATTTCAGTTTACTGTAAAGAAAAGTGTTTTGTTCTATCTTGAGGTGCAAAGTCCTGAATATGGAACAGCTGTTCATTGGAATATGAAAGTTAATTTCTTAACAATGGACGTATCTTTCTAGTGCATGGAGAAAAAAGAAATCATAACTGGAAAATATGAACTCCAGAGGAATCGTCATTTTCCCAGCTATGAGGCGCTACTTTATTTTTTCAGAAGTTTGTATCAAATAAATGGTACTTTTATTCATTTCTTTGTCTAGAACAATACTGCCTTTTAAGTTGTGCAGAGACTGATATCAAGATTATTTTACGGTGTGATTTTCAAAAATGTTGAGTGGAGCTCCTACTGAAAACCTGAAGGGTTTCAGATCCTAGGGGATTTGGAACATGCTGCTTTGTGCTTGAAGTACTTAGGGAAAATATAGACCCAACTGTTTTCCTTTCTGTTAATGAAGGAATTAAATATATTAAAAACATGCTTTTAATGATTGGCATTGAAAATGCTCTCAGTTTTAGGTATTTGAAATTACATTCCTGAAAAGTTAGTACTTGACTAATTCAGTCATTGTAGAATAGGTTTCAGACTTACATGGTCTTGTCCCTGGTTCTGAGAGGCAGCAGAATGGTACTGTCAGAATTGATTGTAGATCAATTGTAATCTTTCCTGAATTGTCTTTGAGCATAGAGTTAAGAGTCTTAATAATAGAGAATGGATATTTTATGGAGGCTGTTTTTAATCTTACTCCTGTGCTGTTCAGAGCTTGTCCAAATGGTACCTGACAATATTCTGGAAGGGATATTCTGACAGCTCTATGAAGCAATTTTTTATAGAAAAGACAAAGGTTGAGAGAAAATGTGCTAGATCCACAGAACTTAAAGCTTGCACCACAGAGGTCCACACTTCAGACAGTCTGGTATCTAACAGCTCAGTGCTCCTTTGCTCTAGGCTAATTTGCATTGTAGGGGGTCTTAATGCTGCAGGGTGTAAGCAAAGCTGAGTGTTGAAAAGGAGCTTGCCTGGTTACAGGTGTGCAGGACCAAACCTGATCTGTAGGTTTCTAAATTTTCATCTATAAAAAGGCTTTCATTGCTGACAGAGAATCAGATTTCTCTAGTCCATCACTGGACAGGTGATCTAGTTGGAGTTGTCCCTGCTCATTGCAAAGGAGGTTAGATTAGGTGAACTTTAAGTTCCCTTCTAACCCAAACCATTCTGTGATTCTCTTCATGGAATCACGGAATTGCATTCTTGATGAGTTAGATCTCAAGAGCTGTATCCCCTATTTTGGAATGTAGCGAAGAGGAACATTTGGTAGAAGCTGAGTGGGTGCTAATCCAGGATGGTTAGACCTTCCACTTTAGTTCTTTCACATTCATAACAAAGGTAGATTAAAACGTGGGCAGAATTCAGTCTGAACAAATCCTAGCTGTAAACTGAGCCATTTAATTTGAACAAACTTATTCCAGGTATTTTTAAAACTTAGTTCATGGTTTGGGTTACCGAACTTTCTAGGTAATCTGTAGTTAAGGTCCCTTGTGTACTCAGAGATGTCCTTCTCTGCAGATGTGCCTGACATGTGATACCTGATATGTTTGAAGTAGATAGTACACTCTTCAGGCTGGCTGCAATACCTACCCAGTACTGCTAGATCATGGCACTGTCCTCAATTTGGGTGAAACAAACTTTTGTTTTCACACCTGGAAAAGAATCCTCATCAACAAGCTCTGAGGGAGAAGTTTGTGCCTGCTGTTGAACTGGATGTATTGCAGACTTCTAAACATTTCATGACATCAAAAAGGAAAGTACAAGCAGCAGCTTCTATAGCCAATTGCTCCAGAGGGCAAGGGTGGTTGTGGTCTGACCAGAGAGTGGTTGTCTTGGTTTGAAAGACAGGTGTCTGCTAGGGAGGGGGCAGAGCCTCCCTCAGAATGGAGAATTCAAATCCCCTCCCTCCGGATTATTGTAATTTAGAAAATTAAAGGGGCTTTCAGGCAGAGGTATGGGGATAGGAATAACAGTTTATTACTGGTATGTATAACAAAACAAACAACAACTACAGCATTAGTAATAAACAGAACCAGGAACCCTGAGGGGCTTTGTGTCACAAAGCGCAGGGCAGTCTGATCTTGGTGCCCCTGCAGGACTCTGAGAGCAACAAGCTGGAATGGTGGAAAATCCCGGGCTGGTGGATGAGATCAGAAGCTCTGTCCGTGGTAGCTGGAACGGTGGGGATCTCCCGGCAGAGTAGGGGGAGTGCAGCGCCACAGTGTAGAAAAAAGCCTCAAAGCAGTGCCAAAAAGCGGCAGGATGGGGCCGGCCTGGCTCCAGCAGGGCAGGAGGAGGCAGCTCAAGAGTTCCTGGGCACGAGCAGGTGATGGTGGATTTCCCAGGACCAGACTTGGTGGTGACAGTGAACTCCTCCCATAGCAAGCAGCAGCCTGGCCGTCCTCTCTCCAGTGCCGACAGCAAGAGAAGAAAAGCTGCCCCCAGCCCTGTTCTTTATCTGCCTCAAAACTTGTGTTATTTCCCCCTCCTGACTTTTGGCCACCTCTTTGTTTTGGTCAAGCACCCATAAACACCCAGTACTGAGCTTCCTAGCAACTTATGGGGAAAAATTCTATAAGTAAAAAAGGAACAAAGCTTACCCCCAATAGTACACCTGGCTGGCAGCAAATTATAATTTTTCTGGTCTTGGAGGCATTCCAAGAGTAGCTAGATTGGTCCTCCAGGCTTGAAAAAAGCTGTGTTGTAACACAGTCCAACTTAAAAGCACATTCATTGCTCATCCAGCTATGTTGTCCTGCTGAACAAAAGTTTTTTTCATGCTCTGGAACCAGTGCTATCATGTGGTGTGTGTGGAACCAGCACTGATGTGCAAGGCTTGCTGAGCAGACAAATGGTGCCAGTTCCAAGTGGTAACAGTAAAAATCCACATCCTATCAACAGGAGTCCTGTCTTCTGGAGATGAAGCATGTCTATTTTTTGTTTCAGAAAAAGCTGAAGATCAGCATCCTGACAAGCTGGCATCCTCCTACAGTGGAGCAAGGAGCTGTTTTAATGCCTTTCAACTGTTTCCACAGATTTCCGGTGCCACTGTAGAAATCATGTGAGGATGGTTCTGTCTCATCCTCTTAGCTATGTGTGAACAGGCCCTGTTTTGACAGGTTTGCTGGATGTGTGTTCACAGTTCCCAGTAAGACTCCCAGATCCCATGCCAAAGACACGGTGATGAGTACGTCATTCAGATTTGGCAAATCTATCATTGGGCTGGATGGATAATGTGGAGAAGGGCTGCTCCTCATGCATGTGAATTTCTGTCTTAAGGAATGTGCTGAAATAGAAATGTTTTCATATTAGTGTCCTGTTTTAGGCCGGTGCCTGAAAAAATCTTTGTAGCAGCAACTCTGAGCTGTCTGATATGATGGGGATGTTTTGAATTGAAGAGCTCATCTCATAAAAAAAGTAGCATATCACTCCTGATAGTGTTACTTCTAATCTTATTCCATGTGTTTCTTATGGGCCGTATTTAGATTTACCTATTCCATTTAAATTAAATATAGGACTTGCTATTCTCCAATAACAAATTTTTAAGCTTTTCCATTTAAGATTTTCCATTTGTTTTTCAGCCTGTATTTTAAAATGCCTTTTCAGGACTCTAATCCAATCCTGTGGGCAAATGATCTTTAAACACCTTGAGGAATCCACTGATTCTATGTAATAACATTGCAAAATTTATCCTCAAGCAGTGTTGGAGCTCTGTTTAAATAATCTGGTTGTGTAGTTGAAGTCTCCTAAGTTGTGGTCCTCTCATGGATAAAAGAAACAATATGTTCTGGCTGTACCTGGTGCCCTGTTGTTGTTCTCTGTATTGTTTGGACTCTTTCCAAAACCATTCCTGGTAAGACTTGCAGATCCTGAGCTCTTTAACTGCAAAGATTATGCTGCTAGTTGGCAGATGTACTTTTTAAAAATTTCCCTTACATTTCATCACAGCTTATACAGCATCATTATTTTTTGAAATATGCCAGTACTCCTAAATCTGAAGCGCTCCTGTGTGAGTTTTATAACATTGCAGTTATAAAACTTTACATGTTGGCCTTGACTGTTAAATTGCTTGGATGAGAGCTGTTCTCCATACTGTAATGGATTCAGCTAGCTGCTCTTGTTCCCACTGTGCTAAGAGGATCCTGCTCTGTAGTCACATACAGTAGCAGTCATAAATATGAAGGAAAAAATAAAAACTCTCTAACGTGCTCCACTCAGGAGTTTGTCAGATTGTCTCTGAGCTTGCCCAGTTCCAGCAAGCCATGGCCATTTTTTAACTATCCTTAAAGCACCTCTAGTTCTTTGCTGTAGAGTTATTCTCGTCCAAGAACAAGTAATGAGTCATATTGTTTGCATCTTATGTGTTATTGTAGTTAGTTCTCAGTTAAGAAAAATGCTCTTCCACAGCAATGAAGTTTAATTTTAGAAAGTTCCTAGGGTGGAAATGGTTGTACCATAGTATTAAAATAACTTTTGTTATGTCTTATCTTGCCCCAGAGATAGGAATGTGAAGCATAATTTTCATAATGTGGACACTTGTCTAACATTAATAAAATATATAGTTTGGTATAGCATATAAAGTTTAGTGCAAGTTATATTGTATTTATACAGAATTCTCAGAAGTGACAGTTACACAAAAACAGGGAGTTCTCACTCCTGAATCAATTTTTAAACTAGTGAAATAGAAAAGTATATATGCAGTAGTGAAACAGTGCATATTTGTATTAAGAATAATCATACACTGTCCCTTAGGTAAGGAAGCAGCAATAGAATGAGTAAGAAACTGAGTCATGCAGAACTGCTTTAGTAGCTTGATGCTAAAAGGGACTTTCTCTGCATATTTCTGCAGCATGTAGTGCTTGCTTAATCTGTGAGTGAGCTCAATTTGTTACTGTAATAGCAAAACTAAACTGCAGCTGGGGAGGGAAAGGAGGGAGAACTACAGCATGAGTGGAGTGAGGTGATGATCTGGGGAAGGATAGTGACTGACCCCAGGGCAGCCAGCAAGTGATCACATTGTAAGGCTCTTGAAGAAAGATTTTCCATCTTCCAGAAAGACAATCATAAGAACTAAGCTGCTCCACCAAAAAAATAAAAAGCCTATATAAGGACTGCAGACTTGGATATGAAGGTGGATGTGATGCTGTTTTAGTCATGCTGGAGGTCACTCATCTAGCTAAGGGAGACCTATGTCCTAGGGGAAGTCTGGTTGCTAAGGGCTTCTTTTCTTGCCCCTTCTCTTTTTCTACCTCTGCCTGTCATCATGCCATCATCTTACATAATTTGTACTTCTGTACTGCTAATATATGGTGGTTTTTTGGCTGCTTCTTCCTATTTTTTTTTTTTGATCTTTTTGCAATGTTTTGCCATACCATGCATGGAAATAAAAGTGGTCTAAAGGGCAAGTTGATAACATGACATTTTGCGCCCAAAGATGCAGCAGATCTCTGCAATGCCTTGGCTATGCCCAGATCTCTTCCACGTTGTTCGGGTATCCAGAGAGCAACAGTGTTGCATGGACTAGGAAACAGCTGTCACCTGCAGAGGGAGAAGCCAAGTGTTTTTGACAGGTCCCCACAAAGGGGTTTTTGAGTTGTGCTGAAGCATTGCAGTGCACACTCGATCCTTGAGGGTCCACAAGGAACAGATGAGATAGATGAGCTGACTGGCTTGTCATCACCTGCCAGTTCCTTAGAATGCAAGTGTGTTTGCACTGCTTGAGCAGGTGGGTTCAGAACTCATTATGGAGTAAGTCAGGCTCAATTACATGCCTAAAGGGGGGGCTCAGAATCATCTTTGAAACAAAACTTAAAGGAAAGGTCTTTAATTACAGTAAAAGATGATCCTGTGACCATCCGGAAATGGAAGGACTCCTCTGTGACTCAGGGATTTCAACATGCATTGCCTAAGGTCATCAGAGGATTTACTACAATTTTGTTGTGCCAGTCTTAACTGAAAGGGTCAGTTAGCTGTCTCCTGTGCTGGTGGCTGAAAGATTTAATCCAGTGATGAAAAGGTAAAATTTAACTTTGTATAAAGATGAGACATACTAGGAGGGTACTTCTGTGGGATACTACAAGTTGGGTTAATCCTGTTTAACTTGTCCTAAAATTGACCAGGTTCCTCAGTTGCTGCCTGCTCCAAACCTGTCCCACCTCCCCATCCCCCCCCAAAAAAAAGCTCATGAGATAACACTCTTTTGGTAAGTCAGTGATGATGTCTCACAGCACTGAAAAAAAGAGCAAGTTGAGTGCTTCTTTTACTTGTAGAGCTGAAAGCAGTATTCAGAAAAAGCCAGCCCCATCAGCTTCCAAGAAAAAAATAGTTGAATAGTTGGTAGGTACCTGTAAGCTTTCCAGCAGATAAGTAATAATTGCCATAGATTTACTGCAATCAGTTTTCTACCCTGAGAAAGGTATGGGCATTGTGGAGAGGGAAAGGCATTTTGACAGGCCTGATAGTGTTTTGATAAGCAATATTAGGAAACCTCCTAGAGCCTAAATGCAGAGGTGATTGGAGAACTGCACTCAAAAAGTGTTAACTGATAAATAAACCCAGAAAAATGTATTAGGTTGGGTATTTCCATCTTCCCTGTATTCAGTGTAACACTATGATTGGACCAGGATGATGAAATGTAGAATAGATTTAATAAACCTGCACATAGTTTAAACTTGAGAAGCAAGCACTGTAGAATAAAAGAATGAATTTTCAAGAGTTCTGAGAAATGACAGGAATGGTTAATGTGACTAGAGGGAGCCAAAATAAAGAACAAATGGCTACCAGGTCTAGCTTAGAAATTTCTCTGAAAATTACTGTGCATTACAAGATGAACAAGTACAGTTTGTGGCTACAGTTTTTTTCACCCCTCAACAAATTTATGGGAACACATAAATGCGTATCTGACCTTCAAGAACTGCAAAATCATTTTTCCACTTAAAAATGTTAAGACTTGACCAGGAGGAATACATCCTGCTGCTCTGGGTATGGACTTTAAGAAGCCTGAGAGCAAATCAGATCGAATTCTTAGGAGGGTAACAGGAATGATTAAGTGTCAACACATGACTTGGAGGCACAGGGCTGGATGAACTTCTAAAGTAACTGTTCTAATAGCAAGTACTGTGAACTTTGGAACTTGTTGTTTAGGAAAGTTATGGAGTTTGTTATGGTTGATCTATGTCTAACCTGTTCTTACACTTTTTTCAGAAGGAAGATGCCTGTTTCAAGGCGCTGCAAAATCCTGCATTATGCTTCCAAATGCTCATGCTGATAAAGACAGGCTTGCATGCATGCTAACCAGCACACATAAGAGCCTATATCTCTAATTAAAATCTGTCTTGTGAAAGTCTTCATGAACATTGCTTCTAACCTGCTGTTCAAGATTTTCTGGTAGCCTCTCTGTTACTCCTTACAGGTGAGAGTATAAAGGTTTGGCACAGCCTGGTTTTTGGTAGCAGGAGTCCACAAAGATGGTTCCTGTGGGAAGCTGCTGGAAGCTTCCACCATGTCCAGCAGAGCCAATCCCTGATGGCTCTGAGGATGGATGTGCTGCTGGCCAAAGCTGGGCCAATGAGAGAGGTTGGTAACGCCTCTGTGATGACATATTTAAGAAGAATATCTAAACAAAAGTCCCAGGGTTTGCTTTTAGTCAAGAAGAAGAGGAGATGAGAATATGTAAGGGAAACAACATGGAGACGCCAAGATCAGTGGAGGAGGAGGGGCAGGAGGTGCTCCCAGGCACCGGAGCCTCTGCAGGCTGTGGTGAGACCATGGTGAGGCAGCTGTGCCTCTGCAGCCCGTGAGGATCCCTGGGGGATGCAGAGATCCACCCACAGCCCATGGGGATCCCTGGGGGATGCAGAGATCCACCCACAGCCCGTGGGGATCCACGGGGGATGCAGAGATCCACCCACAGCCCGTGGGGGGGTGCTCATGCCAGAGCAGTGGAAGCCTGGAGGAGGCTGTGGTCCAGTGGAAGACCTGATGGAGAAAAAGGGCCCTGCTGCCAGGCTGGAGCATCCTGTCCTTGCAGGACTGCACCCCGTGGAAGAGTGACCCAGGCCACAGCAGGTTTGGGAGGACTGTCTGCCTGTGGGGGGAATTCATATTGCAGCAGGTGAGGTCTGCCTGCTGCTTGTGGCAGTGGATCCACGCCAGAAAAGTTCATGGAGAACTGTCTCCTGTGGGAGGGACCCACGGCCTCACAGGGGAAGGATTCCTCTCCCAGAGCAGTGGAAGAAAATCTCAGTGATGAACTGACCAAAATCCCCATTCTCTCCCTGTCTCCCTGTGCTGTCAGTGGGAAAGAAGGAGGGTCTGGGGGGGGAAAGGTATTTTAAGGGCTTACTTTACTTCTCATTATCCTCCTCTGACTCTGTTAGTAATAAATTTTATTTTACAACTAAAGTTAAGCCTGTTCTGCCCTTGAAATATTTCTCTCGGTCCTTATCTCACTCATGAAGCCTTTGTTAACTGTTTTTTTTTTTTTTTCCTCCTCTGCCCAGCTGTAGCAGGAGCGACTCTTGTGGGTGCCTGGCACTGGGCCAGTGTCAAACCACAACAAAAGGAGATTGGAGGCAGGAGTGTTGGACTATAATTTATATAGCATAGTGGTATTTTCATGGGGATTTAAAGCATTTATAGGTGTATAGGTTATGCGTGTTTCAGAGATTGAATTCACAAGAAATTCAAAAGAGAAGTGGCCCATCTGATATTAATTCCTCATTTTACTGGTTTTATTTAACAAGAAATTTATCTTTTTTTTCAAATATTGTCAAGGAGCAGATGAAGAAAAGATTGCAATTGTGTCTTGCACTAATTTCTCTTTAAGAAGGAAAAGCAAGGCTGAATAGCCACTGTTGGTAACTGCCAAGATAAATCGGGGCAAAAATAAATCTCTGAAAAGCTATAAATCAATTTCAGTGACAAAAAAAAATCACTCATGGAAACAGGCTGTTTTGTGACAGAATTTCTGAAAGTTAAGCAAATAATGTAGAGCAAATCAAATTGTGATAATGTGCTGCACTTAAGTGGTGCACAATCCCCCTCCCCCCCCCGTTAAATAGCACACATGTTCCTGTTTTTACATTAGAACACTGATAGTAACAGCTATTCAGTTAAAATAGCAAAAAGATGTTATCCATAGAACCAAGTGTACAAGAAAAGTATAGAAAAGTGCTGTGAAAGAAAATGCAACTGGTTTAATGACTTACTCTTGACAGGTTAAACATTCTTCTTCACTGTCTGTGCATTGCTTGAAAATAGGCTTGATTATATGTTCCAGTCTTTTCTTTGGAATTGAATTCAAGCTATTCTATGATTTTTTTTGACTCTTGTTGTACCCCTGTGAAAGGCAGATAATGACACTTTCCATCTTTTCTGTAATTTCTTCTCTTCAGCCCTTGATTTTCATCAGTTCTCATGCAGAAGAATAGGTAGAGAATACAGTGAGAGTTTAGTGTCGGTCACACCAAACGTTTTTCTAGGCCAGAATTCTGAAAAGTCAGAGATGACGATGATAATGTGGTGTGATACTTTCTAAAACATCTCAATATCCAGCGATTCAGCTGAGTCTTGCCTTTTCTCTCCTTTTCCACACAGAGTTCTTGCCTTCTTTCTCTTTTCACTTTCTTTGTGCTTCTTCTTGTGACTCTCATGTACCGAAATTTTTTTGTGATTATTATCATGAAACAACATGTCTCACTTTATCCTAGACTTTCTCATTTGAGTCTTTTACACTTGGTAATTTGAACCCATTTTTATTTAATGTACTCATTTTTTTCAAGTTTCATTCTGCTAAACAGCTCATGAATTCTTGTCGTTTGTCTGCTAAAGGAATCTTTTTTGTTCTTCCTGTGTTTTACTATCATTCTGTAGTAACTGGAAAAATCTCCCCACACCCCACCATATCCTTGTCTCCTAGCTATCCTAACCAGCAAATTTGTCTTGAAAGTTACATTCTTAAAATCTCTGCTCTTCCTTTGTTGCCTAACTAAAGATGCTTTAATATAATTCCACAGCCATTTGTATACAAATTTGCCTCTTACTGTCATCTTTTCAACTAACTTTTTAAATTTATATGAATGAATGAACTATAGGAAAATATTTTTTTCTCTTGCTTGGAAGAGGTAGTCCACTATTTTTTACTCCAAAACATTAATGAAGAAACCTTATTGTATTGTATTTGTTTCCAAAATGGAGATCTAGATATTAAAGTATCACTATGTTGAGCACTTCAGAACTTTTCAATAGGTATTAAAAAAACCCCAAAACCTTGACATGTCTGGTCTTCATGGTTTGGTACTCTAAAGTAGTTCCTATATCATGATGAAGGGCTCAGATTTTTTATTTTTCTTTTCCTTCCCTTCATATCCTCTAGTTTCATTGGTTTGGAAACTACACCAATCCAAAATTTAATTGATTTACAGCCTAGACAGATTTATCTAATTCTTAGACATGAGTAATAGTCATTGGAGAAAGATGCACAGTTATATCAGTTGGGTATGACTGTAGGTGAAGACCTTACCTGGAAGATTTGGATTTGGCTTTCCTTTTGGTCTTACTTTCACTGTAGCCTTGTTCTCAGCTACCCCAGTTGTGTGCTGTCTTTCATGCTGGTGGCAGTCTTAGCCAGCATTTCAGCCTCTGCTATCTGAAGTTACTCAACTGTATCAAAGCCAATAGCTCTTGAAGGAGAGGTGTACACTGTCCTGTTTCAGTTGTGCCCATGGCCACTGATGGTAAGTACCAGTCTTGCTGGCCTAGCTGCAGTGGGCTGAGCAGGGCCAGCAGCTGAGCACCCACCCAGTTGCCTGCCCACTTTCTTCCCCCTCTCCACTTCCCCCTGCAGCAGGATGGAGGAGAGAATCAGAAGAGCAAAACCAGGAAAACTTGTGTCTTGAGATAAAGACAGCTTAATAAGTGAAACAATCTGTGCACCCAAGCAAAGCAAAATAACGAATTTATTCACATCTTCCTCTCAACAGACAGATGTTCAGGCACTTCCTGGAGAGCAGAGCTCCATCATGTGTAATGGTTACTTGGAAAGACAAAAGCCATAATCAGAAGTGTCCGGATTCCTGCTATCTCTTCCACTTTGCCCAAGTTTTTATTGTTAACCACAATGTCATGTGGTATGGAATATCCTTTTGGTCAGTTGGGGTCAGCTGTCTGTCTCCTCACAAATTCCTGCCTCACCCCCAGCCTACTCAGTGGGGAGCAGCACGAAGAGCAGAGATAGCCTTGGTGCTCTGCAAGTATGGCACAGCAACAGCATGGGGGAGTAATCTGTGCTCTTTTAGTTACAAATCCAAATGACCATGTGTGGGAACAAAGCTAGCTGAGTTGGATAATACCTTAGTCCAGGTAGCTTATGCAGAAACCATAAACTTTGGACCATGGGAAGCAGGATATGGAAATTAGGATGCCAGTGGCATCATTCTGAGATAGGTTATGTCTCTGGTTCTGGTTCTCCGTTGGTTCAGGACCTTTGATGTATAAAGTTATGTTCCTATTCCACTTTTTGGATTGGACCTTTGCCCTCAGGTAATCTTATATATTGTTAAGTTAGCCCTGCCTCCAAGTCTTTGGATGTTGCCCTTCGGACCATGCAGTCTCTGTGTTTGTTATTTCACCACCATTAAAGTTCCATTTTCGAGCTCTCCATTGTTCCCACTCCTCTATTTTCACCAGGTTCTGCCTGGCTGGACCAGACCTGAAATCACAGTGCTGACTGTGATAATCATGTACTTCAGGTCCAAATTGGAAAAGCAGTCTATTTGCATAATTTATTTCTTGATATGATATCATTTATTTCTTGAAATTAATGACAAAAGTGGCACATTCATTTCTGAGAGGTCTGATACCTGTGAAGGACATAAAGGGGCTGGCATTGGTGCAAGCATATTTACTTGGCTGTTAATAGAACATAACTGTGCAATGACTTGTGCTGGCAGTAAAACATCCCTTGTCTATTTAACATGTGGGGCGAGTCGGTGTTTCAACTGTTCTGACCTTCTCTGGAGTGAGGCTTCAAGAATTTGTGAGACTTACAGGAGCCTTTTAGCTGTTTTNGTTGTTTTTTGGTTTTTTGGGGTTTTTTTTGTTTTTTTTTTTTTTTTTTTTATCTTTCTGTATTGTAACTTTTTGCTGCATGGTGTCTGGCTGCTAACAGGATGGACAAAAAGTGCTTCTCCCTTTACCCTTCCACAGTTGCACAGTTGTGCTACACTTAGAGAACTGCTGAGGAAGTGGGAGAAGTCTGAGGAAAGAACTGACATCATGTGTGCTGTATCCTGCCTGAATTAATTTATTACCTTATAATGCTGACACAAATACTTTCTCTTTTGCCCTAGGTTGCTGTGGCTAAAATCTTTTTATATGTCTTAAAGTGTGTCAGGTTCTGAAACTGTTTCCCACAGGCACCCTAAGATTTCAGGAAGAAATGATACAGTTGTATATGACTGACTTTGGCACTACTTATGGATACCTGCCTTGATTCTAATTAGAAGGCAAGCCAGCTGTGTGTTCCATTCCTAACTTACTGTCTTTATTCACTTTGCAAGGATCTAAAGTATGTAATTCAAGCCTGTGTAAATCCACACCAGGTACTGGGTAATGGAATGCTTGAATATAATGACTTAATTCTCTGGTCTGCACCCTTAAGGATTTTGCTAGTTTGTGAAGAAACAGGTGAGTGGCCACATCCTTTTGTTGCAGCTCCCAGCACTAATTTCAGAGCATCATTTGCTGAAAGGTCAGGACCAACAGTGCAAAAAGTAAATTCCAGACAAAATGAAGCCTGTTTTGCCAGCAGCCTGACCATTCCCGTGTCTCAAGTGCTGCTCAAAGCTGCAGAGCAATTTAACTCTGTTCTGAGTTGCTAAAGTGATGAGGGGTGAAAAACAGTACTTGTCATATTTTCTTCTGTTTGTTTGGAATTTTATCACTGTAAATGAAGATCCAATATTCTTTTCAACACCATGGCATATGCACAGCACTTTCTTTATAATTTTTCTTCCTTGAGCCATTTGAAGTATTTGTGCAGGATGACTAATAATATTCTCATTAAATTTTCCTTATTGTCCTATGAAGATTCACTCCAAAGGCTAGTATTAGTTGCTTTGTTTAGGGATAACTAAAATTTTTGCTCTCAGGTGAAATACATTATACTGAAAAGCTGTCAAATGTGCTCAGTTCCTGTTACTGTAGGAATTCATGAGCAGCAGAAGACTATTTTATAATTCTAAAAACCTTCCATTTCTTTCTGTAATCCCATTTTATTTAAAGAGGAAGCAAGCTAATGTTGTGGCTCCCAAAAATATTATCTGAAGGGTTAGGAAAACAGGCCAGCTTCATTTTCTTAAGAAGTGTAATGACAATACAAAATTATCACCATTAAAGAGAAAATAAACCTGGCTTTTGTGTCTCCTGAGTGTCAGTTCTTTTCCTGAAGGCTCTGCTCTGATTCAGAGATTCACATTGATCTTAAAATGTCATCCAGCATTATTCTACACAGTTTGTGCAGGAATGTGCTGCGAATGAAATGCAACTAACTCCCAGCAGCTGTTTCTGCTCTAGTTTCTAGATGAAGTAAACCCCAGCTCCTCCTTATAGAACTAGGAAATCAAAAGTGCTTGAGCTGATATGTATACACTGGGCTTTGGACAAGGCTTTGAAGTATGAATAGTGTGGAATAATTACATTCTCTAGCCAATTTCAAATCCGTTTGGGAAGGGATATTCTACATCACAAGACCAGAAATCATCAGAACATCTGTAAATGAAGATAATTTTCCTTTATCTTCTAACAGGAAAATAGTGTAGCAATTTCTCTGGCTGAAGAGCTTCAGTTTTCAAAAAGATAGAGACAAAGATCCCAGTATTTGCAAAAGAGTACAGGAAAACTCAAACACTAACCATTGAAGTGGCCACATGGCTGAGGGCCCACAGGAGTGTGTAAGAGACTGGGACACTTTTCATGTGAGAAAGGACTGACAGACCTGGGCCTGCCCAGCCTGGAGAAGAGGAAGCTCAGGAGGGTCTCATCAATGTATAGAAATACCTGAAGGTGGGCTGCAAAAGAGCACAGAGGGAGGCCCTTTCCAGTGGTGTCCAGTGGCAAGACCAGAGACAGTGGGAACAAACTGGAAATTACTTTTTTTAATGTATCCCACCCTTTTCTACATAGCAGTAAGGCTCTTGAAAACTCCTTTCTTTTGTCTGCTCTCATTCTCTGTCAGTTCTCACTTTTGGCTTGATTCATCCCCCGTTCAGTTTCATGCTTTATCATCTACTTGAGATACACAGAATCCTTAGGTGCTAATGTCTTCGTGCTCAAAGTCAATCTTCCCTTACTGACCTTGATGAAATAAGTGAGGAACCCATGGCTGTCATGTGATCATGACAAGTGCATTTATGCTTATGTGTGCCTATAATAGCATTTAGATTTGCAAGCAGACATATATATGTATTCATGTTTCTGTTGGCCATTACAAATGCTTCATGTATTCCAGAATGCCCCTACAACCTTTCTGTCCTCATCTCGTTCCAAATTTGTACGCTTCACCTTAACTAGGTTTACTCAATAGTTGACTGTAAGTGGTAGGAATGAGAGCACTCTCTTTTAATGGCTTTGTTAAATGTCAGCAATAATGGAGTTCAATCATGATCTACATCTCTTGGGATTCCTGTAGCACAGACAAATGGTTTCTGCTCCAATATTGCTCATTCTCACACCGTGGGGACTTGTATTTTCAAGTAGAAATTAAGCAGAAGCACTCATATATTTGCTCATTACTAAATGACACATTTGTTATTCAAATGCTTTTTTCCTCCCTTCTTCATATTCTTTGTTGTTAAAGATTATCCTAGGCTTTAGATTGAGGTATTAATGATACAGTTGGGTTTTATGGTATTCAGAAGAAGCGATACAAAATGTGGTACCTTGCAAAAATCTATTTGTAACAGCTCCTTAGAAGCCATGTGTGAGAGCACTATTGTCATGCTGAAGAACTCCACCTGAATTCTGATTTAAAAATTCCCCCCAGCACTTCCTTTTCTATTGAGAGTACCATTTCAGTCTAAACTACTGCTGAGATAAAGAAAATAAGAATAGCCTAGCTTTGCTTTTCTATCACAGGTTTGGCTCTTTGTGCCTACAGCCATACTTCATATCTCCATCATTGCAGCAGAACTTCTGAATGTTAAGAATTGTATTGACTTTGGAGAACTAATCCTTCTTTTTATTGAATACCACATGAGACTTTAGGAGGCCTGGATTTTTTTTTTTTTTTTTTTTTTTTTTTTTTTTTTGATTGCAGTAAGTGGTATGTGTATAATAAATTCATCAGTTCTCTTTTCAAAAGACTATTCGAGCACTTGCAAGGATCAAGCCACACTAAATGAACCAAGATTTCCTTTTATAGCCTTAGTAGTTAATGCAGGCATGCCTCCTTTCCTGCCCCAATGGCAATGAAACAGGCCAAAAAAAGTGAAGATTAGCTATATCTAGAGTTGCAGATGGTCTTGTTGCAAGTAAAAATGGTAACTTTTGTCAATGAATCATGGAATATGCTGAGTTGGAAGAGACCCGCAAGGATTATTGACTCCAGCTTCTGGCTCTGTACAGGATCATCCCCAAGAGTCACACCCTGTGCCTGAGTGCATTGTCCAAACACTTCCTGAACTCTGTCAGGCTGATGCTGTGACCCCTTACCTGGTGAGCATGTTTCAGTGCCCAGCCACCCTCTTCGTGAAGAACCTTATCTTGCTATCCAACCTGAATCTTCCCTGACACAAGTTCAGGCCCTTCCTTGGGTCCTATTCCCTTGGGTCACCACAGAGAAGAGATCAGTGCCTGCCTCTCCTCTTCCCCTCATGAGGAAGTTGTAACTGCAATGAGTTCTTCCCTCAGTCTCCTCTTCTCCAGGCTGAACAGACCACAGGCACTCAGCCACTCTTGTATTACTTCCCCTCAAAGCCCTTCACCATCTTTGTTGCCCTCCTTTGGACACTCTCTAACAGTTCAATGTCTTTCTTACATTGTGGCACCCAAACCTGCCCCCAGCACTGGAGGTGAGGCTGCCCCAGTGCAGAGCAGAGCAGGACAATCCCCTCCCTTGCCTGGTTGGTGATGCTGGGCCCAGTGCCCCCAGGACAGGGTTGGCCCTCCTGGCTGCCAGGAAGACCCTGGCATGAAAAGGGAGATACATTATATATGGCAAACATTTCTTAAATAACAGGGTTATTTAAAAAGTGTAAATTTTTTTGTTGCTTTCCAAAAGGGTACCAAAGGCCACTGCAAATTATGTGGAACCTTTAAATTCTGGTCCTGATAATTTTAGAAATTCAGGACCTCCACTGAATAACTTCTAACAGCTAGTTTTAGCAGGATTTTTCTGAATTGGCAGTAATCCAACTCACTGACTCATGGCCTTAGAAAGTGCTATGGATGATTTGTCTAATGGCCCAGCATAGTGCTGCAAAGAAGAGTAAATCACAGCATGAAAGACTTGGATGTGTGACCAATGTGTTTTGTTCACTGGGTCAGGAAGTAATTAGAGGAAAGATTCAAGCCCTGGCACACAACTCAGGCCATCCTGAGGAAGAAAAGTAATGCCATCACTATAAGCTATCAACCTTTGAATGCTTCCTCTTTGTCCCCTAATCTCATCTACATAAAGTCTAGCATTAACTGCAGCACTTGTAGGAGTCATTCCTACTCACAAGTACAAAAGTAGAAAGATCTGAAGGGTTTGCACATCCTGTTATCTCATGTCCTAAGTCCTCCTTCATCTCCCTTTTCTGTCTTAACGTTTTGTTTACTGACATATGAAAGAAAAAAAATTTCTTTGCTTGTCTGCATGTGTGTAAACTTCCATGAATACCTGGATAGTCCAGTAAGGAAGGTGCCAGAAAGAAAATTCCTTTCAGTTAAGTGTGTTTTTTTGGTGGTTTTTTTTTTGGGTTTTTTTTGTTTTTTTTTTTTTTTTTTGTTTTTTTGTTGGTTTTTTTTT
>VZUA01097739.1:22350-36297 GCA_013401035.1 Horornis vulcanius | reverse complement strand
CAGCGCTACTCAAACGTTCACTCCCACTGCCCACACTGTACCTGTGCTTTCTGGCTGTCATCAACACAAGGCTTAAACCTCTCCAGCTGTCAGTTCATCACCTGGGCTGAGTGCCCAATTGCTATGAAAAAAAGATCCTGACCTTTCCTGAGCTGCATGACGCTATGTTTCTAAAAAGGAGCTCTTATTACGCACTTCTTCAAGAAAATATGCTTTCATGGGGACTATTTAAAAGTCTAGCTCAAAGGAAGGAATGAACAAAGAAAAGCCACCTGTAACCCTCCCAGTTATCAGGCAAACTACACATCAAGGGACCAACACTGATCTGCAGCTCTAAACAATCATTATGGCTCATTCACATGAGGCAGACGATTTGCAAAGACTCATTCTGTAACAAAACCTGTGCAATGCTGATCCAAGGAGGAAAGCACTGGGGAGACCAGTTGATGTGGGCTGTTCTAAAAATATCAGTTTGTGCTGTCATCTGGTGAGAGTATGTCATCCTGTAATCTTAGCATCTGCAGGGACAGCAAGTTTCTGCCTAATTATTGCTGCTGAATCACATGACAAAGCATGAGGTTCTAAAAAATACATCTATATAAAACACCAACAGAAGAACACCCAAACCACAGGATAAGACCACTGTCCTGGCTTCAGCTGCTCTTCACTCACAACACAAGCCTGTGGAGGCAACCCTGGTTTTTACAGATCTTTTCCCTGTGTTAATAAAACCCCAAACAATAAACCTAGATTGAAAACATACCAGAACAAAAAGGCCCTACTCCCAGGAGGAGTGAGCAATTCATTGTGTTTGTGTGTCAGCTCCTGCTGTCCTCACACAGCAGAAGTCACAACATCCCTGCAAGCCCAGGACTGGCCTCTGTATGCAAGGGGCTTTGATGAGCTTCAGTGGGACTTCATGGGGGGCAGCCCCAATGGGGTTTGCCCAGATTTCCCCTCTTCTCCTCCCCAGCATTCATGAGCACAGAGTTTGTTCACGTGCCACTGATGCATTCCCCAGCCACTGAGGAGCCTGCTCAGGGCCAGGCACTCCTTGGAGTTGAAGGGATCCCTGTTCTCCACAAAATACATTTTCTACATAGATATTTTTGTTCAAAGACTAAACCTGGCATGTGCGGAGTTCAGCTAGTCACAAAGCCACCTTTCAAAACTTGGGCTGGCAGAAACAACATTTAAATGTTACAAGTGCCACCACCTTAACCACTAGCCTACTAGAAATGGAGCAGAAGAATGTGCTGCTCTTGAATTTCGTTTAGATTTTTTTAAAGCCAGACAGCCCCACCTTAGCTCTGTGTAAGAAACCTGGCAGCCCTATCCTTAAGACCTCAGTTTTGAAAATAAGAGAGAAGGAAGTGCAGCTGTGGTACTGAGACAGTCACATGTCACCAGGTAAGAGGTCCAGTAATTCAGCTTTCATGGGCAGTTTTCTGGCAGAAAACAAAAATCATCTTCTTTGTGGTGAACTATATACAACTCTCTGATTCAAAACTCCATCCCAGTGCAGGTCTTTGACTACCTATTTTCACTTTTAAGATGGTATTATAAACATGAAGTCACCCTCAGACCTATTTGTCTTGGATATGAATTGTACACAGAAACAGGCTGAAGACCAATTAACAAACTGGCAAGTAGTCCAAGCTGATATGGACTAATTAAAGACTAACAGACATTTTGTTAGGTTTCCTAAGATTTATTTTCACCTGAGGTGTTAATCATCAAGTGTGAACATTACATGATGTTGCTATTTGCAGCTTGTGTATTCTGCAATATGAAGATGTGGAACCTAGATGATACTAGTGGAAAATGAGTGACTTTAACTGATCAATCAAGTATTTTACATGTAATTTTCAAATAAGTCAACATGAGTCCAGCAAAACTCTGTTACAAAGCCCAGATACAGTTGTTATCACCCTGATAAATGACATATTAAAATCTCTTTCAGAAGATGCAGCTTAGATGAGTTTTTCAAACTATGACACCAACTCAAGAAGTTCCTGCCCTGCTCATGCTGAGCCTCTTTCTCTACCCCATGCCCAACCCTGCCAGCATTGCTACCTGCATGATGCTATTGTCAACTGGATCACTGAAACAATCCAGGTAAAAGCAACTTCTTGGATGGGTTTGGTGCTGGAGAAAACGTTTGCTTATGCAGCAACTGCTCACCAGCTCCCGACCTTCCAGGCAGCAGCAAATGTCCTGAATAGTCTTCCCTGATGCTGTTTTGGGATTACTCTTTGGCAAAAGCCAAGTCCCTTTGGACTTGCCAGATGAGACAGACCTCAGAGTAAAGTGCAGAGTTGTGGGAATCTCAGGCTAAGAGAAGGTATTCTAGAGACAGATGAGGGAATACTGATGTCTATTTATTGCTAAAGCCGCTGAAATACCAAGGTGATGATTGTCTGAATGGGTGGAGGGCATTATCCAGTGCTTTTGGAAAGGAGGTAGAGAGGCCCCAGGCATTATAAGAGGAAAAAAAGTATGGCTGAGTGAATAAGGCAAAAAAACCCAAACCTGATTTTCTCCATTCCTTCTTGTAAGAGAAAAAAAAAAACCCAAACCAAACCCAAATTCATTTATATGCCTCAATGAGGGTCCTCTGAAAGGCTGGGCATGGGCAGCCTCACTGGAGGCACAGGTTGGTGGGGTGGGATTGGGCAGGGTTCTTTGCAGGGACCATGCACAGGCTTGTGTGCAGCAAACGTGCACAGCCACTAAACCTGCAACAGTGGCATCTCCTGCAGGTTTTTTTAAACTTCCCTATGAAGAAATTGTAATTGATTTTCTTCCAAAGTAAATCTCCCTCTATACCTAAGTATGTATAAATTAAATACCTGCGTATTTGCCTTCTTTCTTCTCTTCCTGAAAACTGACTTCAATGTTTCTCTTATTTTTAACAGAAAACACAGCACTCACTATTCCTAGGTATGCCAATAATCCATTGTAACTGCTTTTGTCTGCCTGCAAAACACACCTGGCTACCCTTGTGAAATGGATTTAACATAAGCGATTGCCAGGATGTTCTGCCAAAAGCGTTCCCCAGTCTTTGGGCTTGTAAAGATTCATTACTGGGGTCATGAACATCGCTGAGAGAAGATTTTAATTCAGGGATCCCTATTGCTATAATGGAGAAGTAACCAAGAAAAGCAATTCAGAACGATTGCATCTGATGCCATGCGAGAAGCCCCTATCAAATCGCGAGATGCTCAGAGGGAGGCAAACTCTCAAACAGCGCTGCTTAACAGATGAGGAAGGGTGCATGATGAACCAGCTCAGCAGAAATCATCTGCGCTTGCACCTGATACCGGAGGCACCCCGCAGCAGCCGGTCCACTTGTCAGGGAGAGGGAGAGAGGCTTCCACAGATGACTGGACAGTAATCCGCCGAGGAGAGCTGTCTCGTTAATAAATCTGTCCTCTGCAATGAGACTCTGCTCACACAGATGTGTCAGTTCCTTTATTCGGAGGGAGCAGCCTGAAAAAGATCACGGCAGCTATGCTTTCCATGGATGCCAGAGGCTGGGGTGAAGAGGCAGCAAGGAGCATCAGTGAGGAGGTGGGGTGCTGTCTCTCCTCCACGCTGCCCACGAAAGTCCCCCTGCGGCAGCTGCTACCTACACGCAGCACGAAGCTATGGAAGCAAGAGCCTGCTCTACTTGCCTGTGTCAAGCAAAACTGTCAATAACATGTATTTTTCAGGCCCCATTTGACAGATTGTACTGCTGGATGTCGCACAGCAATAAAGTTCCTACAGCCTTTTTTCTTTTTTTACATCGTGCAAAGAAGGTTTTTATATCCAAGCAGCTCATGCACATGAAGGAAGAGAGAACTGGTCAGCAGCATGACCTTCTGCAAATTTTTGCTTCCTCATCCTTGAATCAATTCTCTTTTTCCCGCCCCCCTTGCTTTTCCTAAATTCCCCAGTACTGGAACTGAAGAAAGCCCAAAACTCATCCATGGCCCTGGCCTTGCCAGGTTGCTGCCTTGCTCAGGGTCTGTGTCCTCTACAGCTCTTCTCTGCAGCCTGTCTCCTGGCTGTGCTCTTGCTAAGAGTGAGAAGATGTGCAAGGACCAGAGGAAATCCTTGCACTGACAGAGAAAGTACTGGGAACACAAACCACTCCATCGGATCATGGCAGCTTTGCAGATCGACTGAAAGGAGGATGCCTGGGCAGCCTCCTTCTCCCTCACAGAGAGCAGATCACAGCACATCTCCGTACACACAGGAAACAGGAAAACATCCTCGAGGTTCACCACTGCTGCTCACCTACCACAAAGCTTCCCCTTGAACATCTAACTGTGAAACAGTGAATGAAAACGCAATTAAAGATGAAAGGGGCAAATTATGCACCGTAAAGTCAAAGGACACTGACTCCTTCTTTCTGTCCTTCAACTGGAAAATAAGAAAGCTGGAAGTAAGCTGTAAATTGAATGAATGCCTCATTTAACCTCACCACTGAGATGCTCCACATACTATTCTGAAGTTAATAGAACACTTTCAATAATTTATAGTTAACCTTTTATCCTATTACATTTTGAAATTTACTCCCTTATACTAATAAATAAACAAAGGAGAAAGGGTACTTTGTGTGGCACCAGCCCTATGAGTCAGGGAATATGTATATGTGAGCAGGCAGAGGTATGGGCAGGATCCTGCAGAATCGCAAAACAACGACAGAAACAATGATTACAAGTCCCCAGCTGTGGAAAATAAGCAATGGGGAAAAATGTTTCAATCTTGAAAAAAATTAATCTGAAGAAGCTAACATTTAAAAAACACCTGTGTCAGAACCCAAATCTACAGATATTCTCTTGGAGGAGTCCAAAAGAAAATGATATCTACCCCATTCAGGGGCAGGGGGAGGAGGAAAACAGTTTTTGCGTATTTAAAACATAAAGTAGGCCAGGACATTCCTGAGACCAGGATCCCACCAATATACAATTCCTCCATTTGATACTTTTTTTTGGCCAAGAAATACCATTCTACAAAAAAGCAAACCCAAACAACTTTGCTAGTGTTTCTATGCCACAGCAGCAGCACAACTCAGATTCCGTCCAGATCTGTCCCACACACCTGATCCCCAGTGAGTGCTCTGATCTTGCAAAGACACTCTTTCTCTTCCCCCACAGCAACACTGGACCACTGACTGCAGAGGCCCTCGCCCGCCCCATCCCTGCGTAACACAGCCTGGCTACATGTGGCATCGCCTGCAAGAAAGAATCCATCTGTTGTGACTTCAAAGAAGAAGAGTTAGAGCTCTGCGATTCCTAAAACCCACAAATATTCCACCTTGGTTTGCCTGATTTGTCATTAACATTTCTCGTGCCTAAATTAAGAAGGGCGCTGAGCACCAGATGCGTGCTGACAGTGTTGCAGTCGAGCAGCTTTTATAGCTTAGCCTCGTTTCCCTCCACACCTCCACGTTTCTTGGTTGTGCCTGTTGCATACCAACACACAGCAAGCCATCGCAAGCCAAATTACTATTATTAGTGTGCACTAACTATTAAGGGTTTGGTGCAAACTCCAATAAAACTAAGGAACCAATTATTTTACCACATCTATGGGGCACTGACCTGTTTGCCCGTTTTCCCTGTTCTCAAAGGTCCTTCAGCCTGGTACCCAACTCTGTGATGAAGCCTGTTTAGCACCAGTGAAGTTCCCCACATTCAGACTGACAACGTTCTGAGCTGAGATGAGGGAATCAAAGTTAAAATCCAGCCCATCGGCATCCATGAGTTCACTGCGGATAATGGACTCCATGTCACACTCCAGGCTCCCATTGAAAATATCCAGGTCCAAGTCACTTGGGAATTTCTCATGTCCCATGACCGGGAGGTTCATGCTAGAGGAGTACAAAGAGGAGCCTGACAGCGGGTCAGAAAGTGTTTGCATAGACTGATTGACAGGTGACTGCTGATGTTTGGTGGATCCCAAGCTGCTGGAGTCACTCAAGCCTATGTTACTGATGGAATTGGACAAGGCACGGCTCCCACTAAGAGAGGAGTTGTGGGACTGGTGCTGGTGATGGGACAGGTTCTGATTGACCAGGCCGCCCTGGCTGGACTGCGCAGCAAACGACATCATGGGGTCGTTGCGGAGCATTATATTCCTGCGGGAATTCTGGGCGGACACAGCTGTGCTGGCTTGTGACATGAGTGGGTCAGACTGTGTCATCATGACATCGCTGTGACTAAGCGCGTCAGAGGTGAGGAGATCCTGCAGCGTCTGGTTGTTGTAATGAGAAATGGAAGAGAAGGTGGCCTGCTTGTTCTCCTGAATTGTCTGCATGGGTGACTGGCGGAGGGAATTCAGGGACGACGGCCCAAACACAGCGTTGTTGAAACTACTTGATGGGGAGCCCAGCCCTGAACCTTTGGAACCATAAGGAAAACTGGAGCTTCTCTGCATTATCCCTCCTGTGGGTGACTGCTGGGAGGGAGGGAGTGTTATATTGTCCAAGAGATCATCCATGAGGTTATCAGTCAGTCCATCATTCAAGTTCATTGTCCCAGCCATATCAGTCAACCTAGGCAACTCCACAGTACATGGTTTGTTTACCGATGGGGACAAGCTCGACGGACTACTGTACAACATGGGAGAAAGTGGAGCATCGTCATCTTGAACATCATCGAGCTCGGTGCTTGCCAAAATTGGTGACAAGCGGCCACTGATGGTACTGGCGTTTGAATTTGTACGGGAGCGAAAATCTGTCCAAGCATCCAGCTCGTCGCTGCTGCGGGAGGTGGGACTCCCTGGCCACTTGGAGAGCTGGGAAGGGCTGTCCTCACTCGTCTCCTGGGCTGTCTGCAGGGCTGCCTTTTTCTTTGCAGCCCGTCCTCTGCTCTTGGTGTACTTGTTGCTGTTGTCCATCGACACAGCGCGTCTCCGGGGCGCCTTGCCGCCTTTTCCACCGTCTGGATTGATCATCCACCAAGAGCTTTTCCCGGTGCCTTCATTCTGCACCCTGACGAATCGGCTGTGGAGTGACAAGTTGTGCCGGATCGAATTCTGCAGGAAAGGAGAAAAATAAAACATCAAGACCGGCACCCCACTTCTTTTACAACCCAAATCTCAATCATTAAACTAACATCCCATGATAACAGCAACATGAATAAAATCATTGATCCCTCCCGGACATTTCTGTGAATTTCGCTGGTGCTGGATATGGGAAGGCTGGAGTGTGACTGTGGCGTGGCAGCACCCTGCTGTAAAGCAAGCCCCAAGCTTGTGCTGTAGCCGTGCATTCCTTGCGCCCATCTCTACACCCCTAAAAGCTTCATCCTAAGAAAAGGAATCTGACATTCCTGATAGAAAGGAACTAGATGTTTCTCCCTTACTTTTGACTCAGGAAAAACTATTACTATCAGTAATCTTGCCATCAGTTCCTTGAAATAAAAACTGCAAAGGCACAGCAAAAATCTGGCTGGAGGGGTAGTCACACTCAATGCAGCCTCTGCAAATGTCTTTTTAATTCTTCATGGGCACGTGTGCTGTATATTTGTTATAATAATTCCTGAGAAAACTGCAAGTGCTGTTGCTCCTCTCCCACAGGCACTCTGTGCATGACTAAGCTGTACTTTCTCTCTTGATTAGAGGCACCAGAATTATGCCCATACGGCAGTAGCTGGCCAGCTGTCCCCTCGCTATAGTATCCTCACAGTCTTCAAAACACGATGTGACACAGGATGCAACGATATCCCTGTCCCCGTAAGCTGCTGGATACAGAGCTCTATAAAGCTGCTGTACACAGCTGGATACTCCGTGCGGTACAGGATGCTATGGAATACAGGGCTCTCAGGGGAGCCTGCACACAGCCTCTTCTGGCATCCTACCTGCTTGCACTAGTCTGCAGCATCAAACTGCCCAAACACCACGTTGGCTCAAACCGACGATAATTACTGCAGAATCAGAAAGAGCCTGAGAAAACCAACCCACGGTACCCCCAGCGAAACGGCACCAGATTTAAACCAAAACAGCTGAGATGAAAATCCTGCTCCACTCATCCTGCTGATCTTGTGCTTAAAATACGGATCAAAGAAAGGAAAAGCAAATAGTATTTGTTAGTGTGAATGCTTCCAGGTTTGGTAAACCAACATTTTTTCCCCATGTGGAAGTCAAAAGATTTTTGGAGCTATCCCATATTCCTTTGAAAAACTCCTTGTGCTATTCCTCTAAGCTTAAAGAGTGCAGAGGGTTTGTTTTTTTTTTTCTTAAATCTTGGCCATTACCAAGTGTATCTATGAAAAGAATAAAATCACATTTGTCCTATCAACATCTTTTAAAAGCACTTAGTCAGCAAGATCATAACAGAATCAAACCATTCAGAAAAAATGCTTTTCGTTTACAAAACACTGAAGAAACTCCAGATTTAAACAGGCAAAGAATGAAATCAGTCAACAAATCATTCACCAGCACCTCAATATTTGCATCCTTAGGAAAAATGGATGCTTGACATCAACAAACTGGAGATACATATAAAGAAGTACAGCCCAGCTTTTTAAAAAACCAATTCTTTTCAGTATAAAATGCTTTTCTTTCCCCACTGTTGAGCATTGTGGTTTTTGTCAGATTGTGAAATAGAAAACATGCCTGAAGTTCTTGCACGCAGACAGCAGACGTGGTTGTGATTATCACTTAATGAAAAGAGAAATCATATGGACCATGCTTCAAAACAGCAACTGTTATGTTTTAAACAATTTACACAAAGCAGCTGATCAGACTTTGCTAACATGCTCCAGAGAAGTTTGGGTCAGTGCCTCAGCTATAAACATGTCCATTTCTGAGGGACTATCACGCCATCAAAATATGGTGGATTGAGTTGCACCATAATAGTTCTTCAGTCTAAGGAGGGAAAAAGCTTTTTACTGTTTAACTGATGACATTTTAACCGTATTTTGAGTCTGGCAACAGTCTAACTTCTAATAACTAGGCACCACTCCTTACTTCCTCAGGTTTCTCCCTGTAAAATTGGCTGGAGAACTGATTTTTTTTTTTTTTTTTTAATAACCTTTCTTAATATTCCAGCTTGTACTGCATCTCTGCAGGTAGCTCTCACCCTCACTCCTGTAACTTCCATAGACAACCACTTGTGAGAATATCTGCACAGGGATTTCTCCATGCAAAGTCCACAGCAGACTTCAAAAGCCATACGAACCATGCTGTTCCCCACCTAAAAATGCCAGGTATAAGAACACATGGCATCATGACTCTTGCTAATGAAAAACAAATCTAAGAGAGGAGAAACACCTGAGGTGGCATATGCAGTGCGTCATGCACAGCTTCAGATATAAAAACACTTAGCCAAAGCGCCAGCAGCTAACAGTTTCCAGCCTATAATATTCTCATAAAAGGGCTTATTTCTGCTGCTGCTATCTGTAGTACGAAAATATTTGGCCTAAAACCATGAAAAATCCTAAATGGCAAAACTGTGAGACTGAGGCACCTTTCAGGATGAGGACTCCTGCATGTGTGGATATGTATGTGCACGTGTAATCTTCTTCTTATATCTTTTTGCTCAGTGTCCATTTTACAAAAATAATAAAAGAATGTAATAATCCTTCTGCACTGAAAATTGGTGGTTGTAAAAAATCCAAGCAGTTTGTTTTCTTTTACGTTAAGCACTATGCCACTTATAATCCTGCTTCTGTTTTTCTTTGCTTTTCTTCTGCAGGAAGATTTTCTTAAGCATAATTATGGGCTAATTTATTTTTATGTACCCCATCTCCACCCTCTGTTCAAACACTGCCTTAAAACCCACATCTTTCATGTAACCTCCCCCACTAACCTCTTCAGCAACAGTATCTCGAGTTTTTTGGTTTCTCCTTCTGTTGGATGCCCTGCCAAATCAAATTAGGGCTGGATCCTATTATCCTTTCTCATGGAAGTTTTGCTACAGAAGCCACTAGGATTGACAACTCACATCAGTAATGGCTGTTGCACTGTGCTACCAGGTGGCAATCTGGATGGAAATAACTGTATTTTCTACATGTTTTCTGAGCTGTCAAAAATATTCCCATCTACTAAAATGATAGGAAAGTATATGGGGACAATTGTTGTTCACAACCATATGCATTACTAATATATGACCATGCAACAAACCATAAAGGAGGTGGGGAAGCAAAGAAAATACAGTTTATCATTTGAACCCACTGCTGATGAAATTAATGGGGTTTGTCTTTGACTTACGTGGGAGATGAATTAGGCCATAATGATGGAAACTTAACACATTTTTCCATGCCAAAATGCAATGAGAAACTTTAAAAGTTCCATAAAGGAACTTCCATCATGTGTCCTGAAGACCATATGTAGATGGGATAGATGCTAGCCAGGCTGCAGACAGCTCAGATACCACCGATGGGTACAACATATGGGCTGTACTCGAGTAGAGCAAAAAAGAAATATGATGAGCTCCTCCCTTTATTAGTGTTACTATTTATACTGGACTTGAAACTTGAAGAATGTCGTGCGCTCTGCTGAAAGCCAGAAGATTGAGGTTCCTGCAGATAACATCTAGAGCATCATGTACTGCCTTGAGGCCAGACCAGCTGGATTGAAGTCTCCTTTGAAAGTGGTCCTGCAAGAAGAGGGACTGTCCCTGGAGACAAGGAAGACTCAGGGCAGAGGAACACAAAAGACCGGGCAGAACTGGTGTGGGGAGAGGGTGGTGCAGTGCCACAGGCAAGGAGAGCTGCTGTCCTCCCTTGGCTTAGGCCAATGGCACCAGGAGAAGGGCTGAGCTGGGTGCCCAGAACAGCCAGAGCAGCAATAGCAGGGCTTATACCACTTTCCCCAAACTCAGGGACACGCTCTCAACTTCAATAAATGTTGATCCACTGCATTGTGTTTTATTCGGTTAATACTCCTCCAGCTACATTTTGCTCGCAAGAAAATCCCCCGAGATCAGCTACCATGTCCTAATGACACGAGTCTCTCTCAATAGTTTGATAAGACTGCAAACAGGCAAGCTGACAGAGAGGACACTTAAGAATTTCCAAAGTACCGTAACCCTAATTTGATACAAACAATTGAATGAGTCTCCCAAGGAGGCTGGGACGTGTTATTTCAACACTCAGACCCGGTCAGACGACAGCAGCAAATGTTTTAGCTTTCAAAATGGAGAAAATTCCCCCCTCCCTGTGCCCATTTCAGCCTCTTCCAAGCCGTGTTTACCTTGTGGAGCCTGTCCACTAACTCAGACACCAGCTGCAAGTGCTTCCACTGCAGTACAGAGTCTTTTTTGTCTGGAAGCAACATGTGGTATCAATTTATCATCCTCGACAACGCAACAAGGAATCCACTTGCTTTAAAAATAAAATGAGAGTTGTGTAACTTAACTCTTAAAAGTCCCTGCTTAAAAAAAAAAAAAAAAAAAAAAAAACCCCTAAAGATTAGCAAGATGAGGTGCAGCTGGTGGCTGACGAGTCCAAGTTACACACAGGCCTGTTTTTCTTTCAGTGTTTTGTAGTGAGTAGCAAAATTACTATTTCAGATACCGGCTCCTAAACTGTAAAGTTAGGGCTAAAAATCAAAAGCAGTAGTTTAACAAGTGGCATATTAGGACATGGTAGGAGAAAAACAAACACTATCTGCAGACCCATAAATGCTCCTAATGCCCACTTGGGAGAATTACACCTTCTTTTACCCTGTATTAATATATACAATGTTTTTACTTCTCCATATGAAGTTGTCTGGTGGTCATACAGTAGAGAAAGGCATCAGATCTAATACCACTGAAAAGAAGCCATGAAAATAACTCTAGCTTATCAGCCTCCAGCTGAACAGAGGGAGTCCAGCTTCTCCATGGCTCTGCTTGCTCACTTGAATTTCAGTTTTCAGCTTATGTCACCTTGCTCAAAATGTTGTCACACAAAACTCGTTTGGGATGAACACCCCTAGAGACAGCTTTCACCAAAAAATTATTTTCTTTAAGAAAACCCTAATTTTTTTTTGCATTCAGTGGTTGATGAAACTGGAGCTTCTTAATAATTCAACACATTTTGCCCACCTGTCCAGATCAATGTCTGTGCCTTCTCATGATGTAACTCAAAACTTGCTTCAACTACCAGTTTTCATAGAATCACAGAATATGTTGAGTTGGAAGGGGCACATGAGAATCAAGTCCAACACCCAGCCCTGCACAGGTCACCCCTAGAGTCACACCATGTGCCTGAGAGCATTGTCCTAACACTTGAACTCAGACAAGTGATGCTGTGACAACTAACCTGAGGACCCCCAACCACCACTGGGTGAAAAACCTTTTCCTGGTATCCAACCCAACCCTTGCCTGGCACAGCTTCATGCCATTCTCTTGGGTCCTGTCACTGGCCACCACAAAGAAGAGATCTGCACCCCCTCCTCCTCTCACAAGGAAATTGCAGACTGCAATGAGTTCTCCCCTCAGTCTTTTTTTTTCTCCAGACTAAACAGAACAAGTGACCCCAGTGCTCCTTATATGGCTTCTCCTCAAGGCCCTTCCCCATCCTCGTGGCCCTCCTTTGGACACCCTTTAATAGCTCAATGTCTTTTTTATAATGTGGTGCTCAAAACTGCAAACAGGACTAAAGGGGATGCTGCATCAGGGCAGAGCAGAGTGCATTTTACACTCTGATTTTTAAACATCACACTTTACATTTTGTTTGCTTTAAAGTTCCCAAGGAGATTCAGTTGCAACTAAACAAGAAAAGAGATGCAGTGGCTAAAGTTGCCAATTGTGTGCATGTACACAGAAATTCCCAGTGAAAGGGATTTGAAAACCTAGGGAAGTTGATCTTTAGGAAGTACCAATCTATTGGTTCTATACAGTCCCCTCTTGCCTAGCTCCGTAAGGCTGAAATGCTACTCTTCTCAAAGAACTCTGAAATCCCAAAGAGGTCTCAGAATTTCTTCCTCTTTCCCACAAGTTTTTGAAAACCAGAAAAAGGTACATAATTTATTAAAGTAGTGAGGGTGCTCTGCAGATACAGGAAAAGCAAGCACTAAAACATAAATAGAGTTCTCCCACAATATCTATCCAGACATGCTGTCCTGATATACCTCTTTTTCCATATTAAACCAAATATTATGTGTTCCAGATTGTTATGTTTTCCCTAAATTATGAAACCTGCAGGGACAAAAAAGGCATTAAGGAAATTACACAAAGAAAAAGAAATCTTTTCTGACACCCAAAGTGGTTTTGATGCCTGATGTTTGGTATCATCTGCATGCTCCCTAGGCAGCTCCCAAAAATCCCACCAGCTGTTCAGCAGAAGCAGGCAGCCAGAGGACACTAGAGTCCTGCAGGGTACACCCCTTCACACCCAGCTGGCAAAGGCAACATCCTCACACTCCTGGATATGGGGGGTGACAGAGGCTCAGCCCTACCCAATCACACCCTCCTTCAGGAAAAGGGGAAAAAAAAATATCCCACAGATTGAAGAGAGTCAGCTCAGCATCTGAAAGGTGGCTCTGTGGTTTCCCCTTCTCATCCTCTCTTCAAAGGAGTTTTCTGACCTTGGTGCTAGGGGAAGAACACTACAAGAAGCCTCCACTATGATGAGCTCTGCCTGCACCTCTGCCCACTGCCCCCCACCCCAGAAGAGTAGAGCCTTGAGGGATTTAAGCTTCTTGGGAGAACAGTAAGTCCAGGAAAGGTTTATCCCCTTAAATGTGCTGGCTCGGATAGGAGAGGAGTACACGGATCTGCCTTGGTCCCACAGACAGGGCACAGCCAAATTACCACAGGAGAAAGCGATTAGCACAAGGAAAACAAACCCTCCCGACAGGCATGCCACGCTTCCCCAGCTGCGCTGGCCACGAGGGCCAGCAGCGAGCGACTGCCCAGCAAGGGGGTTTATGACCTGCTTTTAAAAAGGAAACTATCTCAAAGCATGGACCTATGGGAATTGAGTCATGACTTGAAAGTTTTTCCTAAAAAAAAAAAAAAAAAAAAAA
>VZUA01097739.1:3324-22328 GCA_013401035.1 Horornis vulcanius | reverse complement strand
AAAAAAAAAAAAAAAAGGAAGTAAAAAAAATTTAATTCTAGTTAAAACAACCACTCTCTTGCAAAGAGCCTTGCTCTTTGCAAACACTGATATTGCAAATTGCTACACTGACGTAAATAAAACTTAGCTGAAAATATACACTGCCTGGAAATTGCCTCAGAGCACCACGCTTCCAGTTAGCAGAAAAATCTCCAGTTATTTTACAGTCAGACAAGCTCTGACCACATGAGGACTCTAATAAATAACGTTTTGCTGTGAATAGAGCATGCTGGTTGTCGTTTACACCGAGTGTTGGGAGACAGGAAGCAAAGTGCAAGGAAAATGTTGATACTTTTTAAGGCGGCTGTGGAACAGGAAGTTCAGCCTCTCCAGCAACCCCTCCCAGTGTCAGGAGCCAGGTACTTCAACACTCTTTGCTATACGAAGTCCCCTAAAAAATAAACTGTTATCCTCTGCGTGCTATGGAAATGCTTTTCCACATTAGAATAGGATTTGGGAATCAGGAGGCAGGCACTGTCATTGAGAGGTTGCTAGGGCACCTTGTCAAGAGGCACCTTTTTCAGTCCCTTCCACCTACTTCATATTGTGGCTGCCCAAAACTCAAAAACACAGTTGGTTTAAATGAAAGGATTTAACTTAATTAAGAGCAAGAACTTACTGTGAGGCATTGCTCTTGGAAGGTGAAATCCCAAGGCAACTTATCACAGGCTTGACCGGGACATGAACAGAGTCAGCAAGAAAATGGGAGATGTTGCTCCTTATTGAACTTAAACCCAAGGAGTTGCATACAAAAAGGCTGCAAATGGACACACGGAGCTTTGCAGAGCCAGAGCAAAACAGTTGTAATTTCTGTTCAGCAGTGGTATCATCAGCAGATAACATCTTTCTTTTCTCCTGTTGTTTCTCAATGGCAAGCCCCAGCATTTCAAGTGTTTCCACTGCAGGAACTTTGGAAGTAACACCATGCTTTACTTGTGGAACTCCTTCAGCACAGCATTGCTGCATTTCTCCTCCATGCCACCGAGCCCCCAGAGAAGTGCAGGCACACACAACTAATCAACCTGAACACTGTATGTAACAGTAATTCCCACTAAAACAGCTACTTCTGTCAGCACAGCCCCAATCCAGCAGCTGCTGAAGCTACTGGAAGAGTCCTCCCAAACCTCAGTGGTCACTCAGTTAGACCTCAATGAAAACAATGCAATTTTACTGCAAGGCAGACTTTCATCATGAAGGCTTTGGATTTATATTGCTAGAAAGAAGATCTAGGAAAAAAAAAGTGCCTATGTTTTTTATTTCTTAGACACAAAGATCCCAGCACAACTCTCACGCAGCATTGTGGAAGCCAGAGTGCTCAATTCTATTTTTACTCATTCTCAGCATATGGCTGTTACTATACATTGACTATTTAGAAACATGTATGGGCGTTCTTTCATGCCTTTATAAATAAATGTGAGCGATGCTACTGCTTATAATAATTCACTAAAAATAGTACCTTCCCATGGAAGATCACAAAAGCCTCTCACTGCTGAATCACCTATTATAAATCTTTATTTTCTGAAATCTTTTGCGGTCATGGGTTTATTTTTTTTTAACACTTTCTGTGCCTATGAAATGCAACTAAACCAGCAACAACTCCCACCACACAGTGGCAGGGGAGGAGTAAAATCTATGTGCGTGGAGACAGCATTCCAGGGCTCCTGGAACCCAAGCTCAAGGCTGCCCTGCACGTGGCTCTGCAAAGCGCTAGCTCTGAAATGATAGATTGTTAAACACCCGGCCTGGATTAATTGGAAGTGTTGAGCTGCACACACTAAATTGCAAATCTGGTGACAGTTACAGCAAACATGTGACTGATGAGAGGAACAGATCCTATACACTGTTGCCTGACTGAGTTTGATCTGGCCCGAGCAAGCACTTCAAAAGCCAGCACAGGCACCTGAGCCCTCGCAAGAAAGCCCACAAGCAATCTCCAAACCAGCCCCCAGCATTTCTGCTCTGTCAACTAATCTGAAACAGGACCCCTCTCCTGTGCTATTTTAAGCACATAATTACTTTATTATTGAACCAGAAGATACTATCTGATTAAAAAAAAAAAAAAACCAAAACAAAACCCCCCAGCATTTTAAAATATGATGTGCTTCAGCTGGCAGCTGAGGTGGCAAAGGGAATGGTCCTGCTCCACAGACCTGAGCTCTGGGGGAAGCTGGGGATGCACCTAAGCGTGGCTCTCAGTGGGTCTGACCCACTGACTTTTACAGGCAAAAACCCCTTGGGAGCCTCACAAAGGGCAGCTGGTGTGAGAACACGAAACTGTGACTCCAGATACCCACTGAGTTACTGCAGCACTGGGGTGGACAGGGTGTGAATTAGGAGACAAGGGATAAGTGAACAGAACAGCTTGAAAAACAGGTATCTCCTCCTTCACAACTCCGGACTGGATAGCTACCAATAAATACCTGAGCACTCTTCAAAATGTAATGGCAGCTGTAAAATATTAATGCCTTTTGAAAGTAGAAAGTGATCGGTTTTCCTTTTGATGTATTCTGATGTGCATTCTGCTTTCGTCCTGAGACTAACACATGGGTTCTCCCTAGCCTCTCGGTTACATAGATTCCTGTATTTTCCCTCTGCATTGGGGAACATATTTTAAGCACTGCACTTCGGGGTATATTTGAAGAATCATACAGACTTGCTTTCTGTATGCACAAACACAGCTCATGCTGTGCCAGATGACATGGGTGGACAAAAATATCCATCTCCACACCATTTTTACAAGAATAGTAGTAAGGTGGGTCTACTCCAGAAGTGTTTCCCCAGCTCATTCTTTGACCTTTCACTGATACATTGTATCAGGGCACTCGGTCCCAAAACCAGGTCTGCCCAGAAACTCACCACCAAGGCATGTGGCTTTAGTTTCCATGCTGTGATGCCCTGGATGTTATCTCCAAGTTGACAGCATTTGATTCTTTTTTCCCTCTCTATGGACAAAGCTTTTCTGCAGACTCAAAATCTAGGCAGCTCCAGGTCAGACCTGTAGCTAGTGACACCAGCCACCCTTGGGAGTCCTGGGGAGAAATGGGGCACCTGCACCAAACAGGCCCACCAGCTTGTCTTCCTGTTCTCATCAGAGAACTGGTGGGGGTAGATCTCATCCTCTAGCAGGGACGTTTTGGGATGGTGCCTCCCAGGGCATGGCAGCTTCAGAGAGCTCCTCCGCACCCAAACCAAACTCTGTCTCCACATTCATCCCAGCCTCACCTAACCCCACTTATGAACTGTTTTAGTTTTCATTGAACCTCACCTCACTCAGATGACTTGCATGTTACTGGTTCTACCAGATTTTTTAAATTTATTTTCTGTTTACTGCAGGGACAAAATATACCTGAGGAGCTGACAAAAGGGAATATGACACCTATTACAATGCCAATGAATCAGCCCTTTGCTACAGCAAGCAGGACATTCCTGTTTTACACGTAACTGGCAGCAGCACCATCTCAGAAACTTTACAATGTAGGTAAATGCACAAGCATGAAACTAATTTTTTTAAAGCTGTTTACCTTATTTGAGAAAATAAAAGCACTGTCATCAATACAATCATAATCCCAAGTGCTGAATGTTAAACCTAAAGCTAGATTGTATCAAAATGCTTCAACACTTGATGCTTTGTTAAAGCCCCACCCCAAGACGAGAGCCTGAATAGCAGAATGATGAGTGGAGGAGCCTTTTCATGTCCTGGATTTGAGCCTGTACACATGAGTAATCCCTCCTGAGGCCAACACTCAGGCCATGATGGGGTCCTTATATTGCTCCATACATGCCTTTTTGAGAAACAGCTGTGGAGCCACAGGACAGTGGGTTTTAGGACCTCGACTGTGTCAATAGCAAGAGCTGTCACCAGGTACTATGACAAGAATTATCTACCCTATAGGATGCAGTCTGATTGAGCTCCACACGTGGGAGTCTGCAGTCATAGAAGACACTTGCATCTGAAAGTTTACAGCCTCAACAGGCAGACAAAGAAGCACTAACTCAACAAAGATGCTAAAGAAAATAAAATCAAGAGACTTGTTTGGCTTTCATTTGCTAGCAAAAAATAGCCTTGCCTTCCCTGCCCTTCAGGAAAGGCCTTGAGGCAACTTCACAGACACCATCCTGTATGCTGGAAAATTCTAAGTTTTGACTCGCTGAATCAAAATCTATGGGTTTTGGGGTTGCAGCAGCCATATGGACTCCGAGATGGCCCTACAATTCCTCCAGATACATTCTCTCCCAGCTAACTTTCTGCTCCTTAGAGAAACTATCCCAGATCCCACATGGATTGGGTGGACACAGGCCACATTTGGTTTTTAGGGGAAAAATGTTGAGTTTTATTAGTGGAACTATACTGCTTGAAGTAAGCTCTTTTTCAACACCTACATATTCAAGACACAGGGCAAATTTTTAAGGACAATGCCAAGAATGATGATGCCTTTGTACATCATCTTTTTCTTATGACACTGTTCACAGCATTCATAGCTCAAGAATGCAAGGCCTCCTAAGTATGCCAGGTATCATTTTCATAAACAAAGTACACAAGAAACAAGAACCTTCAAGTTGCAGTTGAATAGATGAGGGCAAAACCAGCGAGCAATGGCAAATACTTACAGGGATATCTTCCCTCCTTTGGAAAAGTAAAGGACTCACTACACCAAGAACCTGGAGATGTACACGTATTATGAAAGGCCTGCTAATATTTTTGCAATATGAGATGATATGCAAAATATAAAATGGGCTTACTAGTTTTGTGCTTTTTATTTCCTTCTTCTTCTTCCCAGCACCACACCCCCCACCCCATGCCTAAAGTTGAGAGGTGATGGAATATCTAGAAAAAAAAGAAAGGAACAAGGCTACTTTCTGGTTAAGGTTAGAAAAAGGGGAAATAAAAACCAATGAGATGGAAGAGTCCACATTCATCTCCAGTCTGACTTTTTGCAGAGCTAGTGGAAACTAATTCCGTTTATGAAGATCTACTCATGTGTCTGTTGCAAAGTGAGATTCTTACCTGCAAAGGCTTTTTTTTGCTTGTCTATATGCATGTGAACTACTTTGTGTGCTTGAACAGGAGTGCCCTCAATGTGTAGGGTAGATGTGCACCAGCCTTTGCCAGACTCTGCCTTGTTGACAAGGATAAATGACGAGGAGACATACAGAAATTTCCAATTTTGTTCACAGGCAAGTTTAAAAGCTTGAAAAAGGTAATGAAAACCTTCTAGTAGTTTTGTAACAGGTTCTTTTTGAGGTGAAAATGCACCATATTAATTATTTTCAGCAGAAATGGGTTATTGGTGCCATCCAATCACAGCTATGACACCAGCAGCCCTTCCGCAGGAGAGCGACAGCTGAGTCACTAATGCTAAAACAGGGATGAGAAAAGGAAAATGAAAAAGAAACTAGGCTACTTCCCCTGAGGAGCTAAATACAGTATTTAATGGCATCTTTTTATAAGGTTAACAAATCAAGTGCTTCAGCTGTGAATTGTTGCCATCATCATAACTACATCAGGATGACCCTGAACAGCCTATCTCCATCTAGGTTTTTTCCTCCTGTGACACATAAATAAGGAGGAAGAGGCTGAGAGCAGCCCAGCCTTTCACCATACTCTGATCTTTGGAGAGACAGGTTGTGATAACCACACAAGGACTGGGCAGGGCAAACAGCTATGCTGTCAACACAGGGGGAAGGCGGCAGGAGGGAGCAACTGGGTACTTGTCTTTTCCTGCATCTGCAGCAGCTGCCATCTTCGTCAGCTGCTGCCCCCGTGGCACTCTGCCTGCACCAGCTGGAGCAGGCAGCACTTGGGTTCCTCTTGTTTAACTCACTCTGAAGAGTTGTGTCCCCTCCCTGCCCCACTGCCCTTAAATGAGTGTGTCAAAAGCAATTAAAGTCAGGATGGCAAGAAACCTTAAAGCTCTGTGTATGGAGGAGCATCTCTTTTCCATCACCACTGAAGTGCTGGACACTTTGGATTCCATGTTGCAAATCACATTTTAGTAAGTTGCATTTTAGTGAAGCATCTAAGAAATATATGCATACTCCAGAAAATACCTGTTCAGCAGAAAAGTAAGGACTGAAGCAGATTCTCCAGGATATTAACTGCTGCTACCTGAGAAGGCCTTCTGTATTAGGAGACCCTATATATAATCATAAGGTATTAGAGCACAACAGATTAATTTTTGCTTGTTTACCCAAGGTCATATTTGTCAGCAATAGCCCTGGCTCAGGGCTGCACCAGGGGAGCTGCTTTTGCACCTTCAGGCCCCAGCAAATGGTTCCCACTGCAAGAGCCAACAATGTAATCACAAATGCAACATGATCACGGGGTGGTTCGGAACACTGCCTCCTGATCTGATAGCCAAACAGGGGAGTGCACAAGACACTGGTATGCAGGGAACTGGGGCACCTGGGCAGATAATTCCTGGCAACATCATGTGCACTTGTACTAACCTTCCTCCTTGAGGGCAATGCCAGGGAGTGCACGTTGCACACTGGTGGCACTGCATTTATACATTCTTTTTAGGGAGACACTTTCCCTGAGTCCTAGAGTTTAGCCAAACCCAGCCACGCTTGCCAAACACACAAAATTTCTATTTAATTAATCCCATGAATGTCTTCAGCAGACTCCCTGCAGAGTTGGCTTAAAGCACCCCAGCCACGCCTTATCACAAACTCTGACCATGTTTTTATGACTACTTTAAGCATAATTCGAGCACGATGCCAAATAGCAAATAAGTCACTGTTCGTGCAAAATGTCTGGCTGACCTCTGTAGGACTCTTCACATGAGAAAAAGTTTGCAGGATTAGGACCAAAGCCTAGAAGCAGGGTCATCCCTTCCCTCTGCCCACACCCCTCCTCCCTTGGCTCCAACACCCAGTACATGCTGTCCTCTTCATTACTCCAACACAGTCCTTAAGGCCTTAGACCTGAATGAAGAAAACGAGCAAGCTCTGTGATTCAGGGTATTTATAAGTGGAAAAAAAGGGCAACTGTTAGGGAGAATCTGCTAGGAGGAAGAGCAGGAATCGGCAGAGTGCCAAGAGACAAGAGTCCATAGTCCTCAAATTTCAAAGGCTTTCAGGATAGATGACCTCAAGATACTTTCACAAGCTAGTCCGAACGAGTCACAGTTTGGTAGTCTGCTGGTTTTTTCCTCCTCTCCTTTTTTCCACCTAGATAACTTTGGTTTTTTTTCACTTGGTGAAAGACAAAATAACTTTAATAACGTCAAATAACTTTACTCCCCTGTGGCACTTACATGTCAATTAGCTCTGGATTACTGCTATATACTGGGACAGTGCACATGCTTGGGAATTGTAACGCCGTAAAATGCCTCAGCGCTTCAACCCTACCCCATCATTCTGATACACCAGCCAGTGAACACAGAGTGCTTTCTTCTGCTGTGCCCCTCTCTGTCCCCCACTCTCTCCACGAATTAGGACATTGCTGGAACTCAGCACAATGCTATTTGCAGCCATGCATGTTTGAAATAAAAAATGAAGTCCAGGATTGTAACTCAGGCTGCCTGAGATTCAGCCCCCTTCTGCTGCCCAAAACCACAAAGACAGTGTTTGCATGTTTAGATAACAACTGTAGCAAAATGAAGACTAAAACTGTAAGCAATCCCTTTGAAATGCAGACAGGGCAGGGAGTGACTGCCAATATGCACTGGCACTAACCCGATGGAGCCTTATGAACATTTGACTTGTTTTACTCCCAGGTTTCCACCCCGAGTCCCAGGTGCATGGAAGTCATCTGGGGGCACAATCAGGTTTGTTATTGAAGAACTCCTGGACCCCCACGTGTCAAATGACAACGAGCTCTGCTCTTCGGGTGAGGTGTTTTCAACTTTGGGAAGTACTTAGAGAAAACCTGGGGGATGAATCCATGAGTCAAGTTTTCAGGGGAGCTACTGACAAAAAGAAAAAAACTGCCCGGGAAATGCCACAGTGTCATGCCATTGTCCTGTTAGATGGATTTTTGGATTTTGCCACACATGCTGCAGCAAGGTTTCCACCCTACAGCCCAAGCACTGCAACACAGGCACTTAATGGGTTAAATCACATCAGGCCTCCAGACTTGCAGTGGTTGATAGAAACAGTCTTCTTCAGGAACAGGAAAAATTCCAAGCATCCTACAGGACATGATCCACGCTTCTCCTTGACTGCCCCAACACATAAGGGTAAAATGAAAAGCCTGGAACAGACGTCAGCAGCTCCCAGAGGCCTGACAAGCACTGGAAAGGAGAGCTTTCCAGCACCAAGAAAAGACTGGGAGTATCACCTTCCCCTGGGTACATAGCAACAGTTGCTAGTTTTGGCAGGCAGTGAGATGCAGCGCAAGACGTGAGGGTGACATCATTTGATTATCACCTCGCTTCCCTTGGATTCAATTGGATTCCAATAAGAAATTATTTTTAGAATCACTACAGACAAAAGCCTTGAAAACTAATTTATTACAGATTTGGGTAGAGGAGGCTGGGGACTATATTAATAGCAGACAAAGTCTTAACAAGGCCCAAGTATTTGGAACCCAAAACCACAGCAGGAACAATGTCTACATATTAACAGCGAAGGTAATTAACCTTCTGAAAAACACAGTTGAAGGTGGGGTGGATTCTCTATTGCCTTAAGTTTTTTGCATTTAAGGCTGGATACTCTTCTAAAAGGTGGAATGAAGCTGAAACTGAATTTGGGATTTGTTGTTGAAAGATCTGATGGGAGCTCTGATACTTCTACTCAGAAGTCCAACCCTTTAAAACTAAAAGCTTGCCTGTTGCCTGTGCTTGGGAAGTTAAGTCCCAGTTTGTTGACACAGGCATTTGAAGTTCTGAAGAAAGTTAAGAATTACTAGAGGATATCATGACATATGATGTTAACTCTCCAGAGAAAGAAGTACAGGAAAAAAAAATAAAAACTCTCCAGAATGTTAAGCCTGAGGTCCATTGCTTTTGCTCTGGGCACAAGAAATGAGTAACATCATGTCTTGTTACTCCATGACACTGAGAGCTTGAAAGGAATTGATCTTGCCTCCAATTTCAAGTTAGCCACGGTGTTTGTTTAGGAGAAGAGGCTCACATGACAGGCTGGAGCTTCTGAAGGAGACCTTTCCCTGAAGTGGTAGCAGCTGTCTGGAAATAAATAACTACAGGGATTCCCAGGCAGTTGTGGAATTGTTAGCAGCAGTCCACTGCTTGGTGGTGCACAGCACTTCTTCATTATGTTTATGCAACTACAGGCATTAGTATTTACAGCAAGCGGCTTCTTTTTACATCCCTTACTTTGAATATTTGATATTCTACATGAATTTTAATGGATTGTTGTACTGTCTTCCGTTTTTTTAGCTTGTCATTTAGTATGCTTGTACAGTGACAGACTAATGAACTACTGAGTGACGTGAGGAATCACGTAGTACGCCACAACAACTTGTTTTGTAAAATAACGGGGCAGAACTTTCTCTACTTTTTACAGCAAGGACAGAGTCTCTGCTCTGCTTGCCCCAAACAACAGTGAGAAAAAGTCTTTTGAGCAAGAAAGAAGGAAAACCAAAAAGCAGAACAGAAGTGAAACTGCACTGTCAGGTTTTCATTCTGTTAGAGCCCTTGTAATCAAACCCAGGAAGGCTACCCAGTGAGGGTCCCTGGGCTATCACATCATCCCCACTGCAAAACTTCTGACTGACGTAAGCAATTGACTTGTCTGCTAATTTGATTTCTACAACTCACTGCATTGGGACGTGACTGATAAGAGCTGACTAGCAATTCCCACAGATAGGGATTCTGCAGAGCCTTGCACACCGTACAGTGTGGCCAACTCCACCCATTTCTTTCTGCACGTGCCACTGTCGCCCACAAATCTGAGGCAGACACACACGACTCTATCAGCAGGACCATATGTGTCTGCAGAGATAGCAAAAGCGAGACTGCCATAATTTAGCCAAATAAACAACTTCACATACAAGAAATGACATGTGGCAGAAGCCATCCAGGAAAGGACACGGTTTAAGCCTCCTAAATTCAGAAGCTGTTTGCTTCAAGTAAGAGAGCAGAGGCAAGAGGCAACCCAATAGCCACAGATTCCTCTGCAACACTGATTTCTGTTAGGGAGAAGTCAAAGCCAAGAAGGACAAACCATACCCAAAGGAGAGTATATAGACTTCTTCAAAACTGATGCATCTAAATCGAGGAATTTTTTTTTTATGTGTGAAAGGCCTTGGATAAATATTCGGGTAAGAATGGAAAAATGGATAGCAAAATCAGACCAGCACATAGCATGAGTAATGTGAAAATGTTTGGTGGGGTAAAGTGGGCAATAAATTATGAACCATCTGGCCTAGAGAGATTTATGAGAGACTGTCTGCCAGTGAGGCCAAGCAACTCTTTTTTCCGGAGTGGGATAGGAAAGGAAGCACAAGGGCAAAGACTGAGACTCTTGTTCACTAGAAAAGTAGATTTTTGAAAACTCTCAGAGAAGGCAGGAGAGACTTCAAAGTAGAGCACAAAAGCTCAGGCTTCCTGGAGCAACATGCCTTAAGCTGAAGGCTGTGCAGGTACCTGTGGCCATAACTGCCTCAAACAAAAGACGCAGCACTGCTGCTGGAGGGCTGGGAGGTGCCTGACCTTACCTGCCCAAGGCTCATTGCACCCTCCTTTTCAAGGGCCAGCAAGGGTTTACTGCTTCCCCTGGGGTATGCAGGGGTCATAGAATCAGAGAATCCTTAAGGCTGGAAAAGACCTAAGATCATCAAGTCCAACCACTCACCTAAACCCAGCATGCTCTGCACTAAACCATGTCCCTAAGTGTCACATCCACACGCTTTTTTAACGCTTCCAGGGGTGGTGATTCCACCACTTTCCAGGGCAGCCTGACCAACCCTTCAGTGAACAAAAAGGGTGAGTGTACAACAGAGCATCAAGCTGCAACAGACACGCTCCCCAGTGTGGCTACATCCTTTCTCCCTGTCCAAAAGTCCACTGAGGCTCAACGACCAGAGCTCTGCAGAGCATGACTCAGGGACCTCAAGTCCTGTTGGCCACTGATGACAGCAACCCCATGAAACAGTTTTCTCAAATCAAAATATGATTTACTAGTAACAGAACACAGGCAGCGTAATGTTTTCTGAAACTGACTCAAAATAAGGGATGTGTCTCTCCTAGCTTGGTCCCATGACAATACATGATCCAGGAGTTGCTGAGAAGCTGAGATTCCTGCAAACTTAAAGGCAGGGTATGATCCTGGTGAGCGGCTCTTGAACAACTGCCTACTTTCTGCCTGAAGAGTTTTTTTAACTCTTGGACATTCTTTTGATCTGTTCTTAATGCTAGCAAAAAAACCCTGAAGCTGAGGAGGTAGCATCTTCCCAGTTAATGGCTTCAGCATTGTATCTTGATCCCTTCTGAAGCACCTTCCCAAAGTTATTTTACCAGCAGCCACTGTCTTGACTGCCTCGTTGTTTTTAAAATTACTCTGATGCAAAACCAACAATCCACACATGCCTGAAGCAACCATCCCAGTGCTGGGGCATACACCATCTCCATCCCCAGCTGGAGATGCATGCCATGCTGGGGATAGAGGGCAAGGAAGAGAGGGACAGGCCCCACTGCACACCTTTATGCATCCTGGATGTGCAAGCTGGGAGTTGAGGCTAATGAGGCTTCCTGACACTTGAGGCTTCTTTCAGAGGTCCCAAGATCTGAACTGTCCTGTGCTCATGTGAGGCACAGAGACATCTGAAGCTGGACCATAATGATTTTCTCCTCTTCTCTCTTCCTGAAGCTATTTTTTCTTTGAGTTTCTCCCTTTTCACTCCCAGAATTACAAGCTCTGTGCAAGCTGCTCTCATCTTTGCATACCCAGAGAAATAAACCAAATCATAATAATAGCACATGAAAAAGCAGAAATTTATCTCAAGACCATGGTGTTTCTATTAAGGTGACTGAAGGCAAACGCCCCAAATGATAGTGAAGACAGGCAGGCAGAAAGAAACAGGAAAAGGAATTAGTAGTAGAAACAACACAATAGGACATCTCTACCAACAAAAAGGTGCTACAGACTTTCTTCTTGCCCTTCTCAAATAAATTACTTGTAACAAACAATAAAACAGACAAAGCACTTAATATCTGTAATTTCAGCCTCAGAGAACAAACTACTTAATTCTTCATTTTTTAAATTTCTTTTACTTCTAAAAACAATCACTAGCTCCTCACTCTATGCTTCTACAGCAATGTAGCAGGCATCAAATGACAAGATAAGAAACTGATAAATCTCAGTCCAAAGGAGAAATCTGTCTACCCTGACTTAGAGGAGAAACTTTCCTGTTCAGCTCCCTGTTGAGAAAAGCCAGCATAAATAAATACAGTGCTTTTCCTACCTTCCTCATTTAGGAAAAAAACACCATCACCACCATGTGATACAGCCTCAACACCACAGCTTTCTAGAAAGAAAGGTCAAGTGAAACAGTTCTTCCTGAAGAGTTTGCCTGACTGCAGAAACAGGACTGCACCAAGCAATGAGCAGCAGGAGTGCCTTAAATCACACATCACAGGTGCTTCTCCATCCTCCATGATGCCAGCATGGACAGCAAAGGAGTGAGGAGGTGGGGGGAAATACAGGGATGCTGTCACAGTTTTTATATTGACCATAGTTTTGCCTGACAGGTCCTGGAAAAGGGAAGGCCACTTGGCCACAGCAGCAGCCAGGCACAGGACCAGGCCAACAAAAGCCCTCTATCTCCGTTCCACCGAGATGGAGGCATGACCACGTAGAAAGTGAAGGCAGGAAGCAGCAATCAACTGGAAAACTACCATGAAAAAAAAAACCCAAGCACTACCACAAAAATATGAAAACTCAAGGAAAAAATTCTGTGAAAATTCTGTAATAGGTTACCTTTATGTGAATGACTCTTCACGCTCGCCTAGACTGAGTCACTCTGTGAACTGCCTTGCAGTCCATCTGGCTGCCAACTCCTGGCTAAACTTGAACATCCTGTGACTGAAATGAATGCATCAAAGGCTAAGGCACTGCAAGGTAACAAGGTTTGCTTTGTCCAGCACCTTCAGATGCACCAGCATGCCCCTTATGCTAACTCTCATATATCCTCTGGGTCTGTGTTTGGTATATTTCTGACTTTCAGAGGCTGTAAAGAAAGGGTAGACTTGAACTTTGCCTCTCATCCTAATTTCACAGACCTCCTCAATCCATCTCTGGCCATGTACCAGTGACAGTATAGTTTTGGATGTGAAACTGTCGACAATTTTTCATTGCTCTGGCCATAAAATTTTGCTACCACCTATGTAAACAACTTTCAAATACTGGATGATGCAGTTGCTGCAGATGAATGCAGGCACAGAAACCACTCTGACATGACCTTAGAGAAAGTGAGACTGCACTGCTGGATACTGCACTTCCACAGTCTGACTTTCAACCCACTTACAGTTAAAGTGGAAGGGGGAAGGGAAAAAAAAATTAAAAAAACTATTCCTTACATTCCAAGCTTTCCTCCCCAAATCAGGAACACACTCCTACTTCTAAGGTGGCAATAAAAACTTCAATAATCTTTCCTGCCCTCACTAAAACTATTTTTAAACCAGAGTCAGGTACAAAACAAATATCCCAGCTAATGCAATGTGTATTACTCAGTGATGATAAACACTATACACCCACCTAGACTTTTCACTTGATGTGGTTGGAAAGTGCTATGTAAGGTGGAAAAAGTAAGGCAGGCTGCTTTATTTTTGGTATTTACTTAAGAGTTTAGGCTTACTGCAAGAGTACATTTACTCTGGTTCCGTGTGCTGCTTCCAGCCAACTGTGTAAAGATATTTAGTGGCTATTTTTTTGTGGGGAACAAAGAGGTATCACCCCCCACCCCCGCTGTGTCCCCTACTCCACCACACTGCCAGGCTACAAGAAGGGAGCGTGCTGGGAGGGGACCTTCTTTTTCTCATCTGACAGAGCAGAGCTCAGCAAGGTAAAGCTCTGTCTAGCCAACAAAGCTCTTTACCACGAATATCCTTATTAAACACAGCCTTATCAGAGACCAGTTTCTGCAGTCTGAAGCAGTCAGGAATTAACTCTGTCAATATGAAATTTCAAGCCAGGATTAGAGCCCAGACCCAAGGGGATGTGAGCAAGTGTTCAAGCCACAGCGGAGTCACCCGACCGCGCTCACACCACATCAGGGGGCTGCCCAAGGGGCCAGGACTCAGGCTGTGCACCCACCACCCTGGTGGTACCCCAGCCACCCAAAGGGCTCACTCCCCAGGCTGCTAAAACAGGAGAAGAGGGATGCTGAAACTTGTCTGTCTAGCAGGACAGACAGGAAAGGCTCTGCCAGTGCTTCCAGAAGAGAACAGGCTGAGGGAAGACCCTGGTCCAGCAGCATCACCTGTGTGCAGAGAGCATGCAAAACCAGCCAGGAAGGGGCAGACAGCACTCCACAAGTGTAGCCCAGGACTGTCAGCATGGGAGGTTCACCAGCAATTCCCAAAAGGCTGCCACCATCCAACAAGATGCATGGCCAAGATATAAACTCATTCAGTATGCTCCTTTGTCAGCCTCTGGCTCTAATCCCCGCCCACAGGATCAGGCTGTGTCTTCTGCCTTATCCACAAGACAAAGCTGTCTATCCCCGACACAGCCCCCAGGGCTGTGGGCCCAGTGCTGCCTGCCTTGGCTCCAGGGCGAGCCTCCTCTGCTGGCACGGCACGGCACGGCACGGCACGGCACGGCACGGCACGGCACGGCACGGCACGGCACGGCACGGCACGGCACGGCACGGCACGGCACGGCACGGCACGGCACGGCACGGCACGGCACGGCACGGCACGGCACGGCACGGCACGGCACGGCACGGCACGGCACGGCACGGCACGGCACGGCACGGCACGGCACGGCACGGCACGGCACGGCACGGCACGGCACGGCACGGCACGGCACGGCACGGCACGGCACGGCACGGCACGGCACGGCACGGCACGGCACGGCACGGCACGGCACGGCACGGCACGGCACGGCACGGCACGGCACGGCACGGCACGGCACGGCACGGCACGGCACGGCACGGCACGGCACGGCACGGCACGGCACGGCACGGCACGGCACGGCACGGCACGGCACGGCACGGCACGGCACGGCACGGCACGGCACGGCACGGCACGGCACGGCACGGCACGGCACGGCACGGCACGGCACGGCACGGCACGGCACGGCACGGCACGGCACGGCACGGCACGGCACGGCACGGCACGGCACGGCACGGCACGGCACGGCACGGGCGCCTGCCTGGCCTGCAGGAGGTGCGGGCTTCACCCCACAACTCCGTGAGTCAAGGCCTTAATGGTGACCTCGCTTCTCCTGCTAATATTGAAAGCTGGCAATGCTATTGATGGAGACTCCGTGAAACATGTTTGTAATAGCGAGCTAATAAGGCAGCAGTGAGGCTGTTGTGCCCTGTCATTAGCAATCCCGGTGAAAGAGCCCTTTCCTACAGAATACCTGTCCTGCTCTCAGTAAAGCAGAAGTACATTTCAGTGCATGCCTCAAGTACAGTAATTTTAAACTCTTTCCCTGAGCTTATTTTACAGCAGTTACTAAACAGTTAAGCTCATTACTGAGTCCAAATATGAACATGGGGAAAATACTTTCATTGCTTTTGGCACAAAGTAAGTGCAAAAGTTGCCTTCCTGCTTGACTAAAAGCCTGAAAAGCAAACAATGCACACAGCATACATTGTTCAAGAAGGGAGTGCAAACAAGCCTAAAAGCAGATTAACTTTGAAGGTGTTGTGCAGGAGCAAAGCAGGCAGCACCTACTGTTCCCAGCCCAGCACCCTAGGCAACAGGTGCAGAGCCGAGCACCGACTGGGATCCTGACCACTAATCTCCCCGTCAACACTGGGAAAGCCAAAGCGGCACCTCAGAAAAGAGATTAAAAGGGAANAAAAAAAAAAAAAAAAAAAAAAAAAAAAAAAAAAAAAAAAAAAAGGTACAGTCTCCTAAGAGCTTTAACAACACAAGGCCTTCACCCCCAAAGATCACACACTCCTTCTTTGAAGACTTATTCGTCCTTTTCTAAACAAAATGAAGAAGCCTTCAGCAAGCCAAAACCTGTGGGGAGATTTTCAGTCACCAGAGGCAGTAGCACATGCCTTGATTCCTACTCAAGTCAGCAGAAATCAGGTGCCTAACCCATCCGCGCCTCTGAAATCCCCTCAGTAACAGCTTAATGCCACAAAAGGGAGAAGCAAATGAGTTTTGTCTATAGGCTGCTTCTCAAACAAAGAATACAAATTGCATGTGACAGGCTGCTGCACAAGTTTGACTGTATGTGTCTACGTGCAAGTGGAAGAGCTAATGGAGAAGAGTATGCCAGCTTCAGAAGGGCATATTGCTGCCAGTCATTTTTAATAAAAAATAAAATTAAAAAATTAAAAACAAAACAAAATAAAATAAAATAGCATCCCAGAGATCCTGCAGGTCACATTATGCAAGACCATTCGATTTGAGCAACCTACAATTTGGAAGTAGCATGCACCACTGCCTGCCAAGGGCCATGGACCCCACGTGCCACACAGCTCAGTCATCAGAACTGGACTTGCCAGGCACAGAGCACCAACAAGACTTTCAGCCTACTGTCCCTAAGAGCTAACCCCAGTCAACCCCCAATCTTCCTCCTTTTCTTTAAAGGCATTGACCTCCATGTCCCTATGCATCTGTTTAGAGCAGCATGGCAACTCCATGGCTGTGAAACAGACCTGCTGGCCAGGCCTGTTTCCCCTGGACTGTACCCCTAGATTTTTTGGAGATGATTAGGTGGTTGCATGAATGCCTAGTTTTCCACCCTTAGCAGCTCCTTGCCTTCCTACAAACAACTTCACCACCACGGTGCAAGTGCAGGCTCATGTTGGGTGGCACTGCTCCAAACAGGGTTCCCACAGTCCACTTGTGTCTTTTTTGTTCTTCTTCACTCCTCTCTGTGCTCTGCATCGTGCCTCAGTGAGCATGACAGCACCTTGGGAATTCACAACCATGGCTTCAGATGAAATCAACCAAGCACTGCAAATTCAAGTACTTTTTAAAAAGTTTTGGTTCATCTTTCAAAGCAGAGAAAGAGCACAATTTAAAATTTAGATCTAATCTTCCCATGTAGGATGCCTGGACCAAGGTATGGAGCCAAGTGAGGCACCTATGAATTCAAGTTCCCATCTGGACCTGCTGGCTTCCAAAAGGCTCTTCTGCTCTTCACTTCACAGCATTGTAATTCCCCCCCACCCCACCCTTTATCTTCTGCAAATCTCCCTGGGTGATAAACAGTGAAGTTTGTAAACACACTGGCATTTTGATGTGGATTTTCAGTTCAAAAATATTCAAAGTGACACACATTAGGCAATACTGGAGAAATCATATGCAGAAGGTTCCATCCTCACACTGATCATCTGAGGAGAAACATCCAGCAATGTGTTGGGTGTGCTAATGTGAAATCAGTTTGCAGGGGCCAGCACCACTCTCAGTTGTTAGCATTTAAAAGAGGCCACGGCTTTCAGAGGGACACAAGACAGACTCATAGAATTTCAGTTAGATTCATGTGCTTACATCCTTCAGGTTCTTCTAAAATCAGACGAAGTGCTTACACCTATAATCATACCTAGGTTTTGAAATACCTTTCTCCTTTTGTGTGTGTGCAAGTCTTTACTGGGGAAAATCTTTTATGTGGATGGTTAACTACAGTACTTAAGTATTTCTTGAAGTAAACACAACTTAAGCTCATTTAGATTTAAGTAGATGCTTGGCTGCTTGCTTTTCTGAAGGCAGATGAACTTAATTACATGTCTACCTATTCTTCTAAACAAGGGCCCTTCGGACATCTAGCATTACTTTTTGCAGATTTCTTTTTCTATTCAAGATGTTCACACCACACTACAGAGTTTATAAACTCAGTTATATTTATATCCTTGTAATATTTTCAGACTGGGATAAGTGAGTACAGAATATACTTACTTACTTGGAATACATTAATTTCCATCTGAAGAAAACCATTTACACATACTCAGTTTCACTACAAATTTAAGCTGTATGCGATTAGCACTAATTGTTGGATATACTGTTTTACTCTGTAATACACTGATCTTCTAAAACCTTGAATTGTAATGTTTAATAATCTGTCCCTAAACAGTGGTCTAAACTTGGCTTCTCCGCATATTTTGTCTTACTGTACTTGACTTGTCAATTATCTGCCCAAAAGCTGCACTCAAAGGAAAGTAAAATGTAAAGATCCATGTTAAGATAGGCATATTTGGATTCATCTCGTTGGAAATCAGCAATGCTAACTCTCACATTCTAAGTAATCTTTAGATGAAAGACAGGCACTAAGTACTTTCCAATGAAATGTGTGGAAGCCCTTGACAGTGCCTTATGTAAGATTAAAACAAAGCAAAACAAAACAAACAGACAGAAAAAAGGCACAAGCACAGCAGACATGGAATGACCACTCTCATACGTATCCGTGTCAAACTTCTCATCTGAGGAACTTGTACCTTGAACTTGTACAACATGCCACTTGTCCAGAGGACTGCTGGGAGAACACAGGACAGGTCAAGGCAGGGACAGTGACTAAGGTCAGCTCACTGGCTGTAACACACTCTGTTAAAATTGCAGCTGCACCAGAGTGGAGGTTTTATGCAGAAAAGGAAGCGGCTCTGCCCTTTTGCACATCTGCGACGCAATGCACTATTAAGCAAAATTAACTGATTATGTAGCAAACATGGCAAAATGAAGCCCTGACTCCTCTGACAGCGCTATCTCCTTTTTAATGAGGCACAGAACAATCTGTTACCAGGGTTAGTGCTGCAGACAGTGTTTACAGTAATGGGTCCCAGCTCATCTATTTTTTTTATAGTTCAGTAGGTACTGCAGATGCCAGAGGTACCACACATTAACTGCTGAGCCTAGAGGGGCACAATGTTTGACCAT
>VZUA01097738.1:15868-27723 GCA_013401035.1 Horornis vulcanius | reverse complement strand
ACATGAAACTTTGGCTTTCTTAGTAAATCAAAAAAGATGCAGGAAAATGCCTGGATATTCTGGATATTATATTGAGAGCTTTGGTAACATCCTTTTGAAGACTCCAATAATATTTTTCACTGATTTTTGGGAGAGTTTGAAAAGCCCTATGCCTCATGCAACAGCGGAGGACAGCAATTTTTCTTATAAAATCTGAGTTGCTACTTACTGTTCTGAAAATCTCCAATGCGAGTTTTTTCAACGATGCCTGAACTTGAAATTTGTGTATAGGAGGAGACTTTGGCAATACACAGAGACTGAAAAAAAGTTCCAATTTAAGAAAAAGACCATGAATACTACATAAAGCACTTATAAATAAAGTCACAAAGGAATACCATGGCAACAAAGAAAGAAAAGAGATGAACTCTTCATTATAAAGGACAAATATGATAACTTTATTATAAGTTTTATAACCTCTATTTTCTCTTACAGTATCATATTACACAATCTTGGTTAAAGTACCATGGAACTCTGTTTTTCCTCCATATAAAACTCATCGATTTTCAGGGAAATTTCACTGAGAAAATGTCTTCTATATGTAAGCAAAACAAAATATTGCTCTTTAAAATAGGGCATTTGGCATATAAACAAGCAAATAAAAAGCGTTTATTCCACAAACAACCATAAAATGAACACATAGAGCTAGGCACAAAAGTCTCAAAGCAGAGAAAAATCACAAGAGGTCAATAGCAAGCAAAAGAATTTGAAAAATTGCTGCAAAATATTAGCACTTCCTATAAATTTGCTGTTTCTACTTTCTCACCCTGTGCTGGTTTTGGCTGGGTGGTGTTAATTTTCTTCCCAGTGGCTGGTATGGGGCTGTGTTTTGGATTTGTGTTGATAATACAGAGATGTTTTTGTTATTGCTGAGCAGGGCCTACACAGAGCCAAGGCCTTTTCTGCTTTTCGGAACAGCCACGCTGGGGAGGAAGTTGGGGATGCAGGGGAGGCTGGGAAGAGACACAGCCAGGACAGGTGACCCAAACTGACCAAAGGGATATTCCAGACCACGTGACATCATACTCAGTATTTAAAATGAGCAGAGGAAGGAAAGAGGCACATTTGCAAGGATGGTGCTTTTCTTCCGAAGTAACCATTACATGTGACAGGGCCCTGTTCTCCTGGAGATGGCAGAACACCTGCCATGGGAAGCAGGGAGTTAATTCCTTGCTTTGTTTTGGTTATGGGCACAGCTTTTGCTTTCCATGTTAAACTGTCTTTATCTCCACCCATGAGTATTCCAGCTTTTACTCTTCTCATTTTCTCCCCAATCCCACTGGTGGGGGTTGAGCAAGCAGCTGCCTGGGGCTTGACTGCTGGCTGGGGTTAAACCATGACATGCCTCTCGTGTTAGAGCCGTGTACTAGTCCTGGTGTTGGGGCATCTCTATTGTCTTTGCATTCAGAGCAACCTGTGACCTCAAACATCTTCAGGTTCTTTCACACATGTAAAAATGACTGTTCTGAAAATCATATTTGTATTTATATTTATGCTCTTTAAAATTCCTAGAAGTTCTGTATCTCCCCACATATTTAGGGTTATTGAGTTTCCAATATCAGGTTACAAAATAGAGTCCATGTGTTGGACTCCAGTTAATGAGGATTTTCAGTCATCTAGGAAATCATGCCTGACCTCTGTGTGACAATCCAAAAGACCTGGAGCTCCCAAGAGTCCTTTCCTCTACTTGGTACCTGATTGAGATGTCTGAAATGGCCTGACACATCTCAAAGTTCTATAAGCACCTTTGTTTCAGCAACAGAATCCCGTTCCTAGAGTGGGATCCACCTCCCTGAGTTCAGGTAATAGTGATGTCACCATCCGGGTTTAGCCTTGTTGCCTGTACCATGGAGACTCATTGGATAGTCAGTGACATTTAGGGCATGATTCAATGGACCAAATGTCAACACCAGTTATAAAAATGAGCTGACCATGGTCTAAACTTCTTTGATTACTATGGGAGCCCATTGTGTGTTGTACATATGGACATATTTGGGTAAGGTATGTGTATCCCACCCTGTCTCGAATGAGACGTATTTCAATATAGGTTTAGGACTCTTAGTCCTTTTTTTTCCTCTCTCTCTTTCCACCCGCCACCACCACTCCTCAGTGCTGGAAGCCATAGATGAAGAGATGGTTACCCACTTCTTTAGGATCACAAATGAGCCACCCTTGTGCCTCTGGACTGCAGGTCTCTGTTCTTTGTGAAGCAAATGTGTGTGTCACAGGAAAGAGGCAAGGAAGGAGAGGACACAGTTAATATGTTCAGCCCACTGATATAGAACTCTTCTTTGAACTTCATACTTGCTGTTGAATACCCAATTTAAAAAGAATTGTAGTGACAAAATGACCAGGCCATTTCCACATGCTCCGATTATTACTGTTACAAGTGAGAAGAAAGGCACATTGATAAGAGGTTTCATATTATAGTTAAGAAACTTATTTTTGTCTTTATTGTTTCTCTCTGGCTTTCTCACTTTTGTTTTTTGCAATTATTTTGATTAAATTTACCACATGATCTTTTTTTTTTTCCTTGAAAACCTAATAGCAGGTCTAAAAATAATCACAGCTCATACGGCAAAGAATTGTTGTAGAGTTTACTGGTTTCTTTTTTTTCTCCTTAAAAGTTATAGTTGTAGGACTTTAAATACTACATAAAACACCAAAATTACTCTGAAAGAGTAAAGAAAATGCTGCCCTAAATTAGAAATTTACATCTATTCTCCCCTCTATGTGCTGATCCATTTTTAAAGCACTTGCAAGATTTGTTGTTACTTTTAGGCTAGAAAATAGACTCCCATTCTCTTATGAAAGGAGATATTGTATTCCTACTGCTTGGTAAAAGCAAGAGAAAAGGAATTCAGTTCTGTCACAAAAGAAATAATAAAAAAATCTCTTCTTGGTGAAACTGCAAGGTCAGTTCATTTCCTTACATTGATAGAAGTGGTCACTTCCTCTTCTTTTCTTTCTGAAATATTTTCTTTTGTTTAATCCTGTTGTTGTGAGTTAGTTCTATTAGATCCTTATCTGTCTTTGTAATGTGAATATCAGCTCTTCTCAGGGCTCACATCTATAAGGATGTGTCCATAAAGCCAGTTTTGTCTTGTTTTGATTTTTTTAAAAAGACATTTTATTCATAGTGCATTTATTATGGTTTTTCCCACTGGTTATGCTGCAAGATAGCTGAGACCCTCCAGTGAGCATCATTTCTCAGTGAAATGTGCAGTACATTTTCCTCATTAGCTATGTCTTATTTATGAAAAACACAAGTTGGTGCCCCAGACATTAGAAAAGCCCAGGTAAAAGGTTACAATGAAGCAGGAGGAAGCCTGCATGTTCAGAATGAACATCTTTATACTTTGAACTTTAACAAATTAACGTCAGATGCATACAATGAGGCACCTACAAATAGCTGAAGATCTTTGTGTTCTGGCCAGTCCTGGTAATTTGTTACAGGAAGCACAGGTGGGGGGGGCATTCTTGAAGGGACTTTAAAGAGGGACTTAAAAGAGGGATGGACCTTAGAGATTATTCCTGAGTTGTAGGTTAGGCTTAAAGAATCTTGTTGAAAAGCACATAAGGGATGCTATAAAAGAGTTGTGTGAACGGGAGAGACCTGGGAAGAGGGAGGTCATGAAAATGTACAAGGGCAAGTGCAACTATTTTTGTACAGATAAAGATGCAGAGGTAACCTCCATCTGATGTCAGTGACTCACAGAGGAATCATGAAGGGACTCAAGAAAATAGGTGTAGTGCCTATAAAACGCTAATAGCATATCAGAGTACAGATTTAAGAGCAGGGCAGCAATCAGGAGGCCAGGGGTAAAATCTAGACTAACATTCTTTCTGCATTGCACGTGGAAAGGACAGCTTGGATAAGAGGCCAAAGCAACCCTTTTTGCAGCAGCTACATTTGGCTGTTAGCAAGGGGAGAAGCACCACAAAGGTTGGTGGAAGAGACATGCCAAGAGTTGAGAAGCGTGTTTGCAGGCTCTAGTCAAAAGCAGTAGAGTAAAATAATGGACAGTGCAGAGGTTGAGCTTTTGAGGACTTCACAGAAATGAGAAGATAGAAAAACAAAATTGTAGAATCCAAGAAATGAAAAGAATAAAAGCATGAGCAGGCAGAAAAGGAGAAGGAGGAAACTGGGTTTACAGGATATCTATTCAGAGAGAGCAGAAAAACTCTGATTTTAAGGAATAATGTGTCTGACTGTGTGAAGTGTCCGAGGGGTCATGGCAGATGAGTAGAAAATAGACTCTAGGGTTTATTATGACTAAGAGCTCTGAAGTCCTGGAACAGCAGAGCAGAAAGGAGGAGCCATGGACAACCATAAATGGTCCAGAATCTAGAAAGAGCTTAACGCCTCCTGTAAACACAAATAGATCTGCCTACCACAAATTTTATTTATCCTGTGGAGTCTTAAAGTACGAGAATGGTATTTCAAAAACAGTATTTCATAACTGAGAAAAGCATCAGTGTGGGTTCTTTCCTGAGAATAGAGCCAGACTCCCCGACATTTACAGGAAATATCTCAAGGTCATTTACAGCACTCAGAGACAGGGCACTTTCAGTCTCTCCCTGCCTTTTGACTTCAGCTCTTGTTTCAGTGACATCCTTTGTTGGTTTGGGTAATGGTAAGTGGCAGACTGGCCAGGAGCTGCTGCCTCCCCCCATGCAGGGCACTCCGTGTGCTCGGTCTAATTGCGTGTTGGGGGCTGCTGCGCTGTCCCTTGGAGTGAGCACAGATCAGAAGTCAATTGTCCATTCTAATCAGATTTACCCGGAATATATGCTATGTGAAGTTTCAAGTGACTAGAATTAGCTTACACACAGCAAACATTTCAGGTCTAATCTGATCATTTTAAGTGAAAACTAGTGAGCTCTTACTGTAGGGAAGAAAAAGCCATGCAATAATCGATAAACCAGGAATGATCTGAGAGAGGGGACCAGTGTGTTCGATTAATCATCCTACCAGCTGGCCAGATTTATGACATGCAGCACATTAATCACATACTTCAGAAAAAAGTGGGCTTTATACTATACAAACATTACCCACTACCTTTGCTGTGGTAATTTAATTTGTTAAGATTTCCTCTGAGACAGCAATGGGATATGCTACAGCTGAAATGTATACAAATATTCATAATTCTTTTCAAACAGCTATTGTATTAGTGCCTTCCTGGGTACCTTTTCTTGAAGTGGCTCTCTCTTGTGATTTGGCTTTACATTCTGTTTCTCAATGCTTACACCTGAGTGAGAAGACATAACATGGACTCCACTAGAATTTAATTTCTCAGCACGAATCTTGTTCTCATCACAATAATAAAAACAAGCTTTGTTTCCAGATTGATTTTTTTTCCTTTCGTTTGTTACCAGAATGTCTCCCTGTATGCAGTTTTTAGAAGCACTTTTACAGAGAGATTGATCTTTTCTTACATGAAGTCTGAGTTTTCACGGTACCACCCTGTTTTCTCTTCTCTCATTACACTGATATTCTCACTGAAGGGGAAAAGAAGGAAGGGAACGTCCTTTTCCAGTAAGATTTTTTAAATCCTTAAGTATGTACACATTATTAAAGGTCTTTTAGGTTTGTTGTTTTTAGCACAGAATTTACTTTTATGTGTATCAAGTTCAATATTTCACCTCCCAAAGAAAGGCAACAGCTGCCCTCTGCTAGAGAGTGTGTGCTAACAATTTAAGTCAAATTTACCTAGATACTATGCATTTTGCAAAGGGAGTGTTTCAACAAGCCTAATTACAACTTTTCAATAAACCCAAACAAAATTCTTAATAGGAATTGAAAAAAAAAAAAAAAAAAAAAGCAAAAAACCCCGAAAATCTGCTGGAAAGAGTGTGGGTCTTTATGTTCTAGTTCAGATCAGCAGAAGGTATATTTTTCTTAACTAAATAATGTAAATTAATGAATCAGAGAGAAGGAAGAGGTAAGGAAATAGAAAATTTTTTTATTATATCCATAAACATGTCCAGTTCTCTGAATTTCCCCTCCTTGGCCATTTTGGCTTGCTGTTAGTACACATTTATCTGTGTTGTCCTGCCAGGAGGGAAGTTAACAAACCCTTTGCTCCTGAATGCATTGTGACAATCAAGAAAACCCCCAACTGATAAACCAAACTAACAGTAAGGATGCATCTCAGGCATTGGAGAAACCCTAGCAGACAGCATCCACTTGGGTCTTTGTGTTTTACTGCTCAAACTTCCACATTACAAATTAAGTAATGTATTGTCCTGATGTGGTGGCAATACTGTGTTGGCGCTGTGGTTGTGCCAGTGCAGTGGCTTTCTCACATGTAAAACTGGGGGATAAAGTTCCAGTCTCAAAGTGTTTTCTTCCTGTTTTCTCTGCTTCACATCTTCTACTTTTTTCAAACTGCTTTACATTTGTCAATAGCTTTTAAAAGTTATTATTATTTATTGCTACAATTTAAATCTAGGTTGGATAAAAGGCCAAACTTGAACCAAGTGAGGAATAAACCATGGTCAGAAAATTCCATGGCCAAAAAGGAATATCTCCTAACAAGAAGAGTAAATCCGTCTTCTACAGGGAAGGAGCTGAGATATAAGCAGATTAAGAGTTTTACCTAATATTGGAAAAAACCTCCTCTATGACAGCCAAAACTGAACAAAAGAGAGGAACTACCTATTTTTCATTTCTGTATTGCCTGAAAGAAGCTCATCCATTCATTAGTCTCCTTATATGGCATTCCCATACATTTTTGTCATGTTTATGTTCTTGCCTGTTCACCTTCTCCTATACCAATTCAAAATACTGCTGTAAAAATTAATTTCCTGTTGTGACCCATCTGATTTTCCTCCCTATTTGAGCTTCCCCCTCTCCATGGCATCAAGCACACCTTCTGTCTTTACTTCCAACCTGTTTCACAGCCCAGACTTTGCCCATGCTTTATCAACATGACAGTTCCCTCCTACCCAGCCCAGACATGAGCTGTCCAAGCCCACTTTTTTTATTTGGAATGTCTCCCTCTAAAAATTCCCAAAGCCATTTAATCTCCCTCCTTCAAATCCTACCTTAAGTTCTTCTGGTGTGCATGACAAGCTCAGTGCTGCTGGGCTGCAGCTGTGCTGAGACCAGGGCCCAGTATAGATGCTCTGTCTCCTTCTGCTCTCCCATCTGTCTGCATCCCTTGCTTTCCACCGGGAGCTCTTTCAGCACCGACCACAACTCTGTTTTCTGGTGGCAAAGCCTGTGGAACAAGAGGGAGGGACATGGTTCATAAGAGTGGCACCTATTTCTAAAACACTAGAAATAGTAAATCCATGTCATAACACCAGCAATTAATTTGGTTGGTAACACCAGAGCCAAAAGCAGTAAATCACTCTCACTGAACTTTAGTCCAAGCCAAGAATAGTGATAAAAACACCTAACATCTTTTATATTTTGCACATCCATGGATTCAGCTCTGTGCAGGTTCTTCCCTTCTGTGGCAGCATTGCAGTATTGGCCTGTGCTTAATATCACATCCTTTCTAACCTCCAAATGCTACTGCTGTTACAATCACTCATTTGAGGGATGATCTATTTGACTGCTGAATAGTCTAACAATAAGATAGCTTGTGGAGATAGAAGCCTGGCCAAAAGATTTCACTTCTGACGGCATCTCTTGCCAATAAACATCAGCAAAAGCTCTCCTGACAGGGCAGATACATCCATGTTGCTCTCAGATTACAGTAAATCTGAAATTAAGTTGCCAAATTCAGCGCTGGGGCTCAAGCTATCTACAAGGGTCAGTTCAATGGCAGTGGTGGCAGGGCACAACAGCACATAGGACCTGTCATTCTCCCATGAGTTGTTTCCACAAGTCAGGCATATAAAATCACTGACATTAATTTAATGAGTTCGTTTTCGGGAGATTAGTCTCACCATGAGTTGGATTATTCTGAACATATGGAGACCCAGTCTGGCTATGAAGTATGTAAAAGAATGGCAGAGATTTGGGAATGCTGACTTTTTGAGCCAAGTGAATCTTGTGTTAAATAATTTAACTCTTCATACCACTGTTGGAACTGGTTGGGTGCTGTCTGATTTTGAGGAGGTTTTTAACTTTTTTTGAATTTATAGGTATGCCACTCACTGTAGGGAATTCCAGTTTAGATCTGTAACAAAGCACAATGGAGTCCAGGGTTGTGTATATTTAGGAAAAATCAGATTTATAACAATGGAACATGGGAGAGGCCAGACCTTGGAACAAATGTAGACTAATGCTGAAGTTTAGTTGTTTCTTCTAGCAATACAGGAAAATCTTGGGAACAAAAGACAGTGAATATGAGATTCTCTGAGGTCAGGACTTACTGAACTAAAATTTCAGGGATAAAAATCTCAGTGACATTCAAGTGAGTGAGAAGCCACACTTGTTGGTTTTTTGGGAGTTCTTTGGGTTTTATTTTTTGCTTTTTAAAAATTATTATTATTTTTTATTGTGTGTGTAATTGTTTGTTTATTTTTTTCAGGTTCTTTTGTTACGATTAATTTTAGCATTTTAGAGCTCATAGTCCATAGAAGGGACTAGAGGCCTAACTGCTGCATAATCGAAATCATAGAACAGCCCCTCAATAGGTAACCAAATTCTGAAGGACCAAAAAAATCTCATTTTTTGATAGTAACATTGCCTAAGGTCAGCCATCAGCTATCCATTGTGAGTAACCAGTCTCTATTTCACCATTGTTCTTTGTTTGAATTCACAATAAAGATGTTGTTATATTGTCCACCCTATTACCTGTGAGACCCATCTGCTAAGACATTTTAGAGGATGAGGAGATGTGTACAGAACATTTTACCCTGTAGTCTATTGATTAGAATTTCAGACTTGGGAGATTCAGTGTCAACTTCAGCCTCTGCCTGAGATCTCTAACTTAGGAAAGAATCTGGACCACAACAGGAAGAAATTGTATTTGGAGGAAGTCTTTACAGTTTCCATATGTTCTGCTGGAGCTCATTCCCTTTTTAAGGAAATTTAAGTAATAGTTGAGGAGTAGTAGTAGTAGCAGTAGCTGTTAATTTCAGCAATCATTAGCATTCAGTTTCTTTCTCTTCCTGACTGGTGACTCAGCCTCTGTGTTTGCAGAATAGTTCTCATGAGTTTTATCTCCTGGTGGTCTAATAAATATTCAGGAATCTTACCAAAATGGAGAAGCTTAAATGGGAAACTTTTAAACCCTTTTCTCCAGACTCCAGAGCCTGCTTCATGTGCTTTCTCACAAATCATGGGATTTTATAGCAGGAATCTTAATGAATGTCCACAAATGGAAGGGTCATATGAGGCTGGGTCGTCTGTGAGGCTGGGGATTGTTTAACCATGGAGAAGAAGAAGGTGACTCAGAATTTCTCAGGACAATCTGATTCAGTTGTGCAGTCCCCTAAAGCCTGGAGTTAATTGTGTGTTCAGTGCTGGTGGCATGGATCACTCTAACCCTTTCCTTATGATTTTTGGTTGACTACAGGGGGGGTGGTGGGGGACAGGGCTCAATTCATGACTCTTTGGATCCTTTCAAACAATTGGCTCCCCGCCTGGTGAAAGCAATGTCAGTGCCAGATGCAATGTTAAAGCTGTCTCACTTTGGGCATATTTTCTTCAGCCTCACATTGTACAGTTTTGGATTAGTTCTACCTCTGTGTTAAATGGTTCAGTTGCTGAAGTCACACTTCACTTGCATTGAATTAATCTATGCTTTAAAGCTGGTAGTCATAAAATACTATATTTCACAGGCTTGCAAATAGATACAGTTCATGTTCTTCAATGGGCCACGCTTTTTTGTTTTTTTGACAAAGAATTTTCGCCTTTTTAAAAAGTGCTCAGGTATCACTTAGTTGTGGTACAAAACACATAGCTGACATTGCTGACTTTTCATCTTCCAGATTACTCAATGCCTTTAAAATAAAACAAATGGTCCTTAAACAATATGATTTCAACCAGCAGAAAGTTTGGAAATTAGTTCAAGAGCTCAGGTGGGACAAGATAAAAAGTTTTTAAGATAATATTTTATCTTTTCTAACTTCTTAGTCCTTGAATCTACAGAAAACTGATATTGCTCAGCCTTACTCCTGACCATATTATGAAATCAAAAGGGGATTTAATATATTTTATTTAACACAAGGAAAGCTATTTCAAAAGAGGGGAAAGGATAAGTCTTCTGCAGGNGTCTTCTGCGGGCTCACCACAGGCTTACATTACAAGGTAGTTAACCCATTATTTTTATTTCAGAATAGATCATAATTAATCACAGCTATTTTTCAGGTGTTCTGAAATCTGGCCATTTTCAGTGACTTTGCAAGGCTTGAAAGATGTTTCCTGTGCAACCCGCTCTCTGTTCAGTTGTACCAGCAAAAGTACCAGTTACCTGAAAGAGGAAGCTGTTAGACCCTTCTCTGCTGTTTGTCAGGATAATTCAATTGATGTTCTACCTAGAACCCTGCAGGACCACAGCTGCTGCAGTGGATAGACCTTCATTAAGCCTTAAGTGCCTTAACAAGCTGTGCTAATGAAACGGGGGTTTAATGAGGTGCTTTTAGCTAAGTTCAATGTATTTTTCCTCTTCATTTCAGCCCTACAATTCTGGAATTTTATACAATATAGCTTAAAAAATCCCTTCATTTTTCAACTAGAATGACCCCTGATATCTTGTTAATAGTTGAGTGTATAATATTCAGCTATTCCAATCAGCTTCAACAGTGGCTGTTGCCTTTCTCTAAGCAGGATCCTTGCCAGGCTAAGGATCATGATACTGGACTGAAGGCCCTTTAGCCTAACTCGTGGTAGTTCACAAGTCCTTTGCTCTCAAATTAGATTTAAAATTATACCTTTGATAAGTGATATGTCTCATCTTTCACAGTGCCATGTTGTAGCATTTAGGGAGCTGTGTCACTTTTTTAATGACTAATATTAAAATCAAGCTCTTTGATTCCAGAAATCAGCATGTTTACTTACCAGCTCCCCTGTTTGATCCAGATTCACATAGTCATTAGCAGAGATAATGACAAATTGCCCCGTGTGACTGGGATGTGAGCTGAAGCCTCAAATAATGCAGAAGTAGTACACAGATCACCCAGCATAACTACCTTACTTGAAAGCTACTCTAATTTTATAAAGCAAGTTGTCAAATCGATGTCTCTGCTGTCAAACAAAAACATATTTTTAAAGGAATGCCTCAAAAATCCATAGAGGAAATGTGAGTCCAGCATGACATTTGTTTGATTTCATTCCTCAGGCAATGCTGTAAAAATTGATCAGACCACATTTAATGGAGAAATCATTGAAGTCTAATTCAACCAACTCCAGAAATATTTATGAAGAACAGTTTAAAACCACTGATATGATACAGGATGATGCTTGTTGTAGTATTATTAATAGCTAGGAAGATGCAGTTTCAACATAGGATTTCTACAAGAACTCTGTGATACATTTGCAGCAGCTTTTGTACAATGAATTGTTATTAAAACAGCACAACCTTCCAAATTGCTGTCAGCTAAAGATGGGCTTTGTATGACTTGATCTTTATCCATTTTGACCTTTAATGCCTTTTACAGTAATTGTTGATCCAATAAAAATCTACTTTATCTGTCTTGTCCTGGTACAAATATGACTGCAAGCTTTTGCTAGTCAGCCCTATGGCAGTCTGCTACTTAAAGTCCTGATTTTGTTTAACTCGTTCTTCCCCATGCAGAATCACAGAATAGTTTGTATTGAAGGGACCTTGAAGATCATCTCATCCCAACTCCCTGCCATGGACAGGGACACCTTCCACTATCCCAGGTTGCTCCAAGTCCCATCCAACTTGGCCTTG
>VZUA01097735.1:4496-16090 GCA_013401035.1 Horornis vulcanius | reverse complement strand
AGTATGTTTTGATGAGGTTTTTTTTTTCCCTACAGTGTACAGACATCTCTTGCTGTAGCTGCAGCTGCTTGTGGCAAGCACACCAATGCTTTTACTGCAGAAAGGGGGCACATCACAGACATCACATCACAGACATCAATGTCCATGGGCAAAGAAGCTCTCCAAAAGTACACTTATGCCCTTCATCTTCAAAGAAACATTTTGTTCACATGTGGGTCCAGCTGGAGCTGACTCTATGGTGGCTCCAAGTCACCAGGGCACTAGTAAAAGCCCAGTCTTGAAAATAAGTTGTTTTTCTATGAATCAGCACATGAAAATTAACTTCCTTCCATAACAGAGAAGATCACATTTGCAAATGAGTATCCTTGATTCTGAAACAAGGATAGCAAGGTTTCTCTTCAGACTTCTAATGAGTCATTACTTCAAAAATTACACTAATTTATTGTACTTTAAATGCAGTTTTCCAGTGCCAATAACAAGTGATTGCATGGCAAGGGCACTGGGCAATCTGAAGCAGCTCTACAAATACAGGTTGCACATCAAGGTCATGCTGGCCTCAGTGTGAGAGCATCACCACAAGCCATAGAAATTCCTGTGTAGCAGCAAAGACAAGACAGAAATCCATGGCTACAGCTGGGAGTTCTTTGCAAAGCAGAATGAAAGCAGCTGTTTCATATAAGAGTAAGTACTTGTTTAAACTATGCCAAATGTATAACAATATGAAAACACAAGGAAACTCCCCTCCTGGACTGCAGTAATTAAACCTCTGGTGTCAGCAGGACTGTGGAGTCAGCAAAATTCCCTGACAGTTGGACTAATGCCAACACTTTGTGCAAGTCTCACTTCTGAGTTCAGGTGGTTTTCCTCAAATGACTTAACTGAGGTGAGAAGAACAAGTATCTGCAAAGCTTTGCAGAATTCATGCAGTGTTGCTTTACAAATCTGCTTTCATGTTCCCTTTCATTTGCTCAGATTATAAGGGGGAAGAAGAGGGGTGACCTGGTGATTCTTGGCCTACCTCCTAGCTGAGCACTGGGAGCACAGATGCTGTCCTTTTCAAATTGCAGATCTGCTCCTCCTACAGCATGCTGGGTTTGGTGGACTTCCAGTTTCCTGTGGTAGTGATGCACAAAGCAGTTTCCCTACTCCAAAACTCCAGAACCAGATCATCTGACAAGAAGAATTACATGATGGGAGAAACCAGTGACTGCAAACAAATTTACTTGATTAGAAGGACTGTTTTCAGAAATGAGCAAGATGTATCAGGCAGAGCAGGAAAAAAGTCCTCAGGAAAGCATTTGAGACATCTTGGACATATTTGACCTATGCCCAAGGAATGATCTGGAACTTTAAGGAAACTGTGTTTCTTGTACTGGCTAAGACACTAAAAGAGCACATTACAAAAGCCCTTACATTATATGCTTCAGTAAGACTAAGCTTCTGGAAAAAGAAAAAAGAAAAAAAGGAAAAAGGAAAAAGAAAAAAAGAAAAGAAAAAAGAGAAAAGAAAAAAGAAAAAAGAAAAAAAAAAGAAAAGAAAAAAGAAAAGGAAAAAAAAAAGAGAAGAAAATAAAAACAAAAGAGAAAATAAAGTCAACAATTTAAAGGTATCCCCTCTGTTCTAGGTGAAATAAAAAGACCAGTCAAAATGACAGCCTGAAAATGAAAGTGTTGACAAGAATTTCCTAGCTGGGTCTTGATCATGAAATGTTCACCAACCTTCTCTATCTCCCATGAGATATGAGACAACCAAACCAGCTTGCCCATGGGAAACGTAACCCTGTGCTTTCTGCTTGCCCAGGCATCTTCAGGAGAGTTCTGTATGCCTTGGTAAAAATACTGTCTGAGAGGCCCCCAGGAGATCAGGCAGCTGCTGGATCTCCTAGAAGGTGCCTGGGCCCACCTGCAGAAGAGTCTGAGAGGATTTACTGGCAACAAAACCTCAACCACACTCAGGCTGCCAGAGGTGCCTCTGTGGTACCTGGTTTTCTGTCCAAGTCCCACCTTTCCCTGAGAATGTCAGGCAGTCAGACAATTAAGGAACAGGTACTAAAATCATCAGGAGATAAGCCTAAACCACATGAAATGCAGTCCTTCCTTATCAGTACATCCAACAATTAGTAATTTCTGTAATTTGCTGCCACAGGGGTCTGGGAGAGATGGCATCAGCATGGTCAGAAATGTTTTAGATGGGCAGATAGACTACAGTTCTACAACAGGATATGGGCAGGATGGCTCAGAGATGTCTTCACCAGCATATCTCATACCAGAGTCACAGAAGGAGAAGAGAGGCAGGGCTGAGGCTTACATTTCTGCCCCATAAACTTCTATCACTGTGTCAGGACACAGACTTCAGAAAAAAATCTGCCAGCCTGATCCCACCAGGAAATCCTTGCACCCTTTATGCATCCTCATGTCTCTAAGCAATAAGGCTTAGCACATCTGGGCCTCTGATGGACTGCTGGAAGGTTATTTTAATTTTGTTTTAAGACAATAGCTTCCATGTACCTCACATGCAGCCTCTTAATCCTCTTAGGGCACAGTAACATATTAGGCATTGATTTGCAAGCAGAGCATTGAGAAAAGGAGAGTGAATCTCTCACCCGAGGACATGCAAACACTCTACAGTCTCGATTAGAATTGAGCACTGGCATCATTATTTAAGTGCCTCATTTTTCAGACAATTTCAGCTAGAGGGCTATCCTCGAGCTAGGTTGGATGCAGTGTGTCAGGTACACTAGAAAGAAGGGGGGATGTGCTGTGAGCTCCAGCACCACATGATCACACTACACACGCTGAAAGCCACGCACTCTAACACTCAGGACAATCAGTTGTGCTCTGGCAGCCAGCAACATCCTGTTCTAGAGGGAATCCCCACCAGCTTCAGAAGCTATATATAATACACTGGCATGATTACATACAGATGCTACATTATAACACATTTTCTCGAACAGAGAAAGTTTCAGTGCCTGGACAGAAAGAGCCCAGAGCTGCTGCAGCTATCAGTCTTCAAAATGATACCATCAAGATATTTACCTGTGTACAGCCTGGGGCAAAAAAATGCAGTGCTGTGTCATGGCAGCGATGCACTATTTTCTTCCTCAGAAGATCTCTGCTGTGTTCACCACAGGCTCACTGGCTGGGCACAATCAGATGTGACTCAGGACTGTCTGACTCAGCAGCTGTCCAGACAGCAGGTCATATGCCAGTGCCAAAGGTCTGTCACTCTGCTCTATTACATGGCAATACAGAAGGAATGGAAGTAATCAACATACTAGCTCTAACACTCAGTTGTTAATCACATAAGTGCAGAGAGCTCCCAAGATAAGACACACGTTGTTGTTCAGCAGGAAAATGTCTGTTCCTCTTTTTGTCTTTTGCATTTGCCATCTTTTGAAATCCGACTTCCCTCATTCACTTTACCATGCAGTAGTTTTTTGGCCTTGTGCTTTAGAAGGATGATGCTGCCTGGCAGGGTGTCAGGCAGCCCACTTGCCTAGCTGTGTGAAGCTTTGTGGCATTTACATTGGGTTGATCTTGTGGGACCATCAAGCCCACATCTGATCCCTCTGAGTGAACACCGAATGCTCACCTTGGTCTTGTAGGAGCAGGCATCATTTTGGGTGTCTCCCTCAAAAATGAGTCATCACTGTCCTGTGCAAGATCAGATCTCTGCAGCCTGTGGAGATGGACAGCTTGAGGCACCCCAGCTCACAAACCCTTTGTCAGAGTTTATAGTAGTGCTGACTCATTTGCCTTCACAGTGTCTGCATCAAGACAGAAACAAGGGATGTGGGCAGAAGCTCAACCAATCCCAGATATGTTTCCTGCAGTAAACTGCTGAAGGCAGTTTTCAGAAGCCTTTATAATTCCAATAGGCTGGGTTCTTTTGCACAGGTATCACTGTTATCTCAATGCCTTCACCTTCTAACAACTTTCCTTGATATCTCTTCATTTATTTAGTTCAGTATTAACCATTAATTTGCTCAAACACTCATCAGTGTAACTGCACTGCTGAATCTCTGTAGTCATTTGTTTACCCTGCCTAGATTTATTTCACACAGAAGATTGGCACAAATCCCAAAAGACACAAAACTAATGAAGGATTGATTTCCACTGTGACAATTAGTTGCCCATCCCAGTTATAAAAGCAAAAAAGCCTGGCATGTAGATGACATGGGGCCACGCTGTTTGCAGTAAGTGCATGCTTCAGTCTGGAGATTTAATGTAAAACTGTGATAAACACAAACTGAAATTTTTTATTTTTTTTTTAACAGTGAGGCTTCAATTGCATTATTCTTGTCAAAGCTGGCTATTCTACACAGCAGTGCAAAAACTACACCACTCCTGTGGTCCTAGGAGATGAGTGGAATATTTTACCTCCCTTAGCTCATCTCCTTCCAAGAACTATGCTACAAATATTATGTCCTTCCTCACAATGGTTTCCTTCCTTGCAATTATTTCCACAGATAACCTTATCTTCACTTATATGTAGTTATAAGTAATCAAAGAGAAAACATCACAGGGTAAAAGTTACCAACACATAAGAGACTTACAGACCAAATGGCAAGAAAGATGTAGTCTTGATTATTGTTATTGTATCAGAAGGACTGTAACAAGCAGATTAAAAATCATCAGAATGATATGTCATCAAGTGCAGAACTAATCTCCACTGAGGCATAAACATCAGCTACTACAGTGATGACAATATATTTTCAGTGAATTTTGAAGATCTAATATCATTCAGTCATTATAAGTGTAGCAAAAAAAAAAAAAAAAAAAAAAAAAAAAAAAAAAAAAAAAAAGCTGATAGCTCAAATATCAAAATAACAGACCCCAAAGGCAAACCCAAAGCTCTGCTGGGCTTTAGTGTTGCTGCCAAGGGCCACGATATTTCATGATGCAGTGGGCACAAGGGAAAAGATATGGAACTTCCTGCAAGTTCCCATCCCCTGCTGTGTTCCTGGTTCATCAGTGCATCCCAGCCTGGAAAGGACAATTGCAAAGCTCGTCAGTACTTTTTGAAGATTAGAAATCTTTCCACTGCCAGTTCCTCCTAGTTTCTGCATCCTGTCAGAGCTGCCAAGCCATTGCCAAAGGCGCCCAGATGCTCAGCAGGAATGCCAGATGGGGAGCAGCCCCAGCCCTACCAAGCACTGGGATGTCAGCTGCTTGGGAGGAGCAGGGGTTGCAGGGGGCAAGGACAAAGAAGCAGCAGCTGATCCTGGCAGGGTGCTCCTGCCATTAAAATGTCTAGGGCACAAGGTGAGATCCTAGATAATTATTATCTATTATCTATCAGCTCCATGTTAACTGTCTTATTTTGCAACAAGGAAAAGCAGGCAATGCATTTTTCTGGTTTAAAAGAGAGAATATACTCGTCTATTAAAAACAGTTCGTCATATTTTTCCTTTTTTACTGACTCCCAGCTGTAACAGACTACACGACATCAGGATCCATACCAAGAAAGAGGATGGCAGTCCTACACTGAACTGTTTTTTGTTCTCCATCTGAAAGCAAATACCAACACGTGAAGGCATAAAAATTCACCACTGACATCAGCATAGAGTAGTTACTTCAAACAGTGCTATGAAAAAATGCAGCACTATCAGAAACAGAAATTATTTTCAGTTAAATGGTTCCTGATGCAAACTATGCAATCCTCCATCCACAAAGATAAAGCAGAGGGTACACAGTGTAGGCCACAGATAGGACATCTTAGCCCTTGTCTGGCTCCTTGGTCACCATCCCACAATTCCCAAGGGACCACAATCTATCATCCCCTAGCTCTGGTGTGGGGTTATTCATGGGCTGAAGCTGGATCTCTGTTCCCCTGTGGTCCGCCATGGGCTGCAGGGGCACAGCTGCTCTGCACCAGGGGTGGCAGGGGAATCTCAGCCCTGGTGCCTGGAGCACCTCCTGCCCCCTCCTACTTGACCAACCTCAGCGTCTGCAGAGCTGCTTCTCTCCTCTCACTCCTCTCTCTGCCTGTCACTCAAGGTTTTATCCTCCTCAAATAGATTATTTTGAAGGTTCTACCACCATCTCTGATGTGCTCCTCTGTGGCCAACAGCTGGTCCATCCAAGGGTCAGCTGGCACTGGCTCTGTTGGATGTGGGAAACACTTCTGGCATCCTCTCACAGAGCCAACCCCTCTCAACCCCCTCCTACTACCAAACCCTTGCCACACAAACCAAACACACATAAAGAGGAATCATTTCTCACAGAAGCATGTGAGTGTCTGAAATATTCTGTAGGAGGTGATCCAGGCAGGACTGCACTACAGTTTCTATTTCCTCCTGCGACTGGGACTATTAAAACATTATTTGAAAAATCAAAGGAGTGGTAATTTAAATATGTCAGGGAGTCAAGATAAGTCAATGTACCATATAATTTTCTGCAAACATGAGCTGAAGGGGATAGAGCTAAAAACAACTGTTTGAATTTGTGAAAGCAGACAAAGGAAAACCAACTGAGCAAGAAGAACTGCAGGCAACATTGAAAATAGGGCAGAAGTCTTCGCATCTGATAGCATTTAATTTCAATTAATGTACTGTGTATTTAATTTCAATAACGTACTAACACAAGTTATAGGGTCTTGGGCATAAAATGTTGAAGAAAACAAGACTTATTACTGAACAGAAATTTTGTAATAAATGTGTTCACATATCTGTAACTTGTGCTTCTGCAGTTCTTCCAGTGTTACTAAAAGGTAGTCACTCCTTGAACACGTCTGGTTATATCAAATCCCACACATTTCCTCAATTGCTACAGGCTTGGAATCATACTTCAACCTGAAGACATCTGTCAGCATCTGCAAATAATGAAGAAATATTTCAAAATACAGTTTTGTGAGAAACAACAGTTATTTTCATAAGGAAAATACTACATGAGGTCATAGTCATGTGATCGCTTAGTTTGGAGTAATTTGTCAGTACAGTGTCACCAAATTGTCAAAGTAGTGAATATTCAAAATACTATTTACCTTGTGCCTATGTGTGACACATGCAGACAGTGTTTCTCTGCAAACTGAGCAGGGAGTAGAAAAATGACCATTTCTAAGTCTCATGTATGTGTATGTAGATATTAACTTGCAGTATGGGACTACTGAAATAGATAACATAACTGCTAATTTTTTGTGATTTAAAAAACACCATAGCTAACAAACTCATTATTTTATTTAATATGGATGTAATCCAGGGAAGGAATAGAACAGCATGCTATGGATCCAGGTCTAGATTCTGTCCTTTCAACACCCTCAGAAACCGGGTGAAGGAAAATAATTAATTTGCTTAGTAAAATGGAACTCTGAGATATTCCATTAAATTCTTGTCTCAGGAACATTGGATGGTCAGTTTGGATACTTATGTAAACTTTCTGTCAATCACTGATCAAAAACTTGACTTGTTCTTTTAATTAAATGTTTAATTTTCTTTATTTCTGGAAATACAGAAATACTGGAGCTTTATTTTCCTGGTATATTCCAGCCTACCTACATTGCATTAAGATGAGATGAGAACAAATTATTTGAGACAGTTTTTGTCAATAAAAACAGCAATTTGTTTTCAAACTTCTATGTGTCATTCAAATAATAGAGGTAAAGAAGTATTTTTTTATCCCCCACTGAAAATATTTTATTAATGAGAAAAAATACTAGATCACACATTTAGATTTACTTCTCTGGTTCTAAATGATACCCTGTCACAAGACTAACATTAGATGTGTGAGTAGTCCTCTAAATTAAATTATTCGCTTTTCTAAATTAGATATGCACATAAATAATGAGTCTACATTATGAGGACCAAAGAAATTAAAACAATCACTGACAGTCAATCCAGTCCCCATACAAGCTACATGCAGAGTCTGCATATTTTTTCCACTTTTGTTGCAATTCTAAAAGTTATTTTTCATTTATGAATAAATTCTAATAGCAATACAATTAAAGAGATGCAAAAATGGTGAAGAATGACAATTTATCAAGTGCTATTTCCATTTTCTTTTATTGTCATAAAATGGTATCTTCCTTAAAAATTAAAAAAAANNCAAAAAACACCACAAAAACCCCCCACCATTTAAACTAATAACATTTAACTACAGCCCTATTAAACAGAAATTAGGATCCAAGGGCGGAAATTTCCAACTATCTCTGGTTATGCTTTGCCATGGTAGATGATCTGTACTATATGAAGCATGTTCCTCATGAACTCAAGCTTCCTGTAAGGTTTTCATTCATCAAGATATCACAGTAATTTCAAATTTCTTTGTTTCTGAAAGGAGATTAGTTTTACAAGGACCTGCATTAGAAATCTTGCAGTACAGGCCTTTTGTTCTACATATTTTAAAAATACTTGAGGCAGAGAAATATATTTTTCTCCTATTTATTCCATATTTTTTCCTTTGCACGAAAACCACAGCCATATGTAAAAACTGACTGTGACTCCAAAATTCTGCATTTAACTGACAGAAAAAGGATTCAAAGGTCAGCCAGCTACAATATATACTGAAATGGATTCAAAACCATGACACTGTTGGAAAAAGTAATAGAATATTGATGTCCCTTCTATTAGTGTATCAAGAAGGTAAAGAAAGTGATAAATTATCATCTTCTGTCCTTGGAAGAGCACAGTAAACAAATGCAGAGTCCTCCTTCTAGATCTCCTCTGTTGCTGCTTAGTGCTGATAAAACATCAGTTCTTGGACCAAGCCCCAGGACTAGAGGCAAAACAACAACACACTGAGAGCAGACAGAGCATTTTCAGTCCTAAAGCTATTTTAAGGGTGCCTCATATAGACACCACCTGTGATCTCCACGCATATGCTTGTGGATTGCCAGTCTCATGCATCACTATAAAATGGTGGGAGAAAGCTAAGACCCATTTCTGACTTACATTCATGACTGTCTCCATCATCACAGGTCTGCCAATCTTCTTTAGCTGACTGTAAGCAAATGTTTACCTTTTGGCTTCTAAACTGATTTTGTGAGCCCATAAAGCTCTGTCTTGCCATGGTCAGTCTTTGCAGGCAGCTCCCTACCAGGCTGATTCCCACAGCATTCCCTATGACCCAGCAAATGGACACAGACACTGCCCCTAGCCCATATTGCCAGTGGTCAGTGGCAATGAATGTACCCTGTTCCACTGCCTGCCTTCTCCATAGGGCTGCAGGACAGGCAGGCAACTTGGGTTTGTTATCCTCTTTTCTGTTAGAGCTGGGGTTAAATGCTCAAGACATACAGTTCATGTTCAGATTCAAATGTTTATTAATTCTTATCTATGTTACAGTCTCACAAGTTGTGAGTTCTAGCTAACAAAGTGGAAAATGGCTCTGTCTCTTTTACAGGGTTTTTTAAGCACAAACTGCCCAATTATGAAATGACACCCAAATTATTTTTACTTTAAACTCAATAACCAACCACCCATGGCCTGCAATCCAGAATTTTCTACCCAATTACAAACTACCACCCAAACCCATGAAGAAGAAGATGAAAAAGGACTTTGCCTAGGCCCTAAATCCTCCATCTTGCTATATATATTACTGTATTCTAAAACCTTAAACTCTTAAGTTTTCTACCATGTGATATCATACACTTCTATTCAAACTACATACTCATAATCCCAGTGCTATCACTCAATTTAGGAAGCCTTTTCCATGGCCTCAGGTCAAATGTAGTGGTGTTTTTAGGGGTCAGTGCCTGTCAGCACAGAAAGCCTGAAATTCTCAGTGCCCAGGGCTCCAACAGGCAACAGCTAGAGTGAAGGAGAGAGTAATTGAGTGGGAAATCAGGCAAAAGCCTGTAAAAATCTGGGAGAAAAACTTAGATGGAAGGCCAATGTTTATTATCATTAGTATTCTTGCCAATGAACCTAATGCACAGATTTACTCTAGAATAAATGAACAGAATGCAAATCAAAAAAACTAAAACAGAGGAAGTCACAGACAGCAATACATGCTTCATGAGCACTGATTCATATCATTTATTCATTAAAATATTTATCCTCCAGAACATGCACTCCTATGCACTGCTTGCTGCCATCAGTTAATGCATCCCAAAATTCTGCTCCTCCAGATAAGCTTGAAATGCTTTTAGGGAAGAACAAGGCATCCCACAGCATACTCCAATTGTAACACACAGTGAAGGCTGCTCACAGGTACAGCAAGGTGATAAAACAAGATAGCCCAGACCCCAGCAGAACCACAGCAAGAAAAAAGCAAGAGATACAGCAGAGGAGGCCAATGTGCCAAGCTGCACCAGAATAGCAAAGAAAAAAAAGTGATTATGGACTTAAGTCAAAGTGAAAATAAGACAGTGCTGCCAAAAGACTGAGGGAAAGAAACCTGTTTGGTCAGGTGGGAGAGAGAGGAATCAGGAAAGCACAGCAGGGAGAGACCAGTGTAGGAGGGGGATTTTGTGGCACCACAGTGTATTGCCACTGTTCCAATTTTTGCAGAGCAGAAATCGTCCTTGTTTTTCTGTTTTCAGCCTTTGAGACAGTAGGAATCTTAAAACCTTGAGCTTTTGTAAGGATTAAAAGTCAGTAAATGCACACCACTAAACCTACTGGAATGGTCTCCAAGGCCTTTTCTGTACCTTTCCAAGGGTGAGACAGTATCCCAGTATCCCAGTGCTCTTCAGTCCCAGCTTGTTCATTACTGCAGTCACTGTGATGCACCTTTCCTCTGGTCTACAACCAGTATTTATTAGCAATTACTCCTCTGAAAACTGGAAAGGGGTAGGTGATGTGTAATAATATTTAATATTTAATGTTGGATTTAATATTGGTCCCACCATACCTTGAGATTGCAGACCACTCACTAGTTCATGAAAAGATACAGGCAGAGCACAAAGTAAGAGCAAATCACTGTAAAGAGTTTTAGAAGCAAATGTTAAATCACAAAAGGTATTCGACCTCTTAAACCACAAAGAATTGAAATATGATCTAAGTGTTGCTTTGCTCTAATGTATCTTTGCAAATGGAAGATTATTATGCTGTTAATGCAAGTCCATGAAATGCATTGTATTCTTTCTTCTATTACATCTAAACATCCAAAAATAATACCATTTCATATTTTCCATTTTAAACATAATGAGCCAAATTTTCAAGTGATATCAAAAGGTCGTTGTCAAAAAAATACAGAACAATTACATGGCTGACTTTTGTTCAGTTATCTTGACAGTGCCCGCATAGCAGGTAATTTGTCTTCCAGATGGCAATTATGTATCACAGATACAGAAATGCAACTGATCTTACACAGACTGCAGCTCTTAGGGATTTGGTGCCTTTCTGATAAGTAGAAACAAAGGCCACAATGAAAACCTGTTTCCCTATTCCTTCACTACTATTAAATCCATATACAGCTTAACATTTTAAATATTTTCTGAAACCAGGCTTGACTCTAGCAATTCCTGCAAGACTATAATAAAAACGTAACCCAGCAGCATTTTACTGAACTTTACTGAACAAAAAAACTTTACTGAAATTACTGTCAGGCCAGCCATTCTCATTTATATGTTTCTCTGCAGATCCCCCCATTTCTCTTTTCTGTTTTTTTTTTTTTTGTTTGTTTGTTTGTTTGGTTTTTTGTTTGGTTTTTTTT
>VZUA01097734.1:15479-30079 GCA_013401035.1 Horornis vulcanius | reverse complement strand
ACAAACCACATCAATGAGCTGAGAATACAGAAATTGTGTACAAGGGGTTTTGAACCTTAAGGAAGCGTAAAACTTCCTCTGTCCATTTGTTAAGGATCTGTGACAACACCAGGACTGTCACACGTTTTCCACTCTCTCTCTGTTCCTGCCCTATCAGTATCATATACAGAAAGCTCTGAAGCTGGTTTAGATCTAAGTCTCCAGATTTCTTGTCAGGCCGTCTGGAAAACAGCAAAGGTGGAGGGAGCATTTAAAATAATCCATCTCTGGCTGACAGGTGAATAAAGAAGAGATTGAATGAGTAGAGAAAGGTGTAGACTAAAGGAGAGCTGTAATATGGCACTTGGAAAGAGGAGGGGAAGGGATAGACAGGGTGAGAAAGAAAGCAAGGAGGGAATAAAAGCAAAATGAGAAAGGATATGTCAGATTTAAGAATAGAAAATATAGCAGGAGGACAGCAAATGTTACAGGGGGAATGTAGGGAAATGTATGTTGAAAGAAAGAAGTAGGAAGTGTTACAGCTTTCCTTGAATCTCCCTGTGAAAGAAAGGAAAAGACGCAGAATGTCTGCACACACAAAAAGCTGCAGCTGCTGCAACTGCATCCTGTCCCCAAAATCCCCTTTGGAATGAGCACTGGGGAGTGAAGAGAATGGAGAAAGGAGAAGGGCATTACTTCTTTAATGAGGGAGAAAATGTTTTCTGGAAATCCTGACTTCTACCTCACCTTCATGTGTCAAACTTTGTGTTTCTGCTATTCTCCAAGGAGCTTCCACAGAGTTTTGCTTCTGTATAATACCTGTTCTCTTTCTTGCATCTAAATGGTAAAAATTGGAAAATGAGATGATGGGAATAATATCTTAATTATTATATCTGTGTTTATTCTTTTTGATCTTCCTATTCTTTATTTCAGAAAATTAGGAGCATTATTTTTACAAGTATGGACATGAGTGATCCTTGTTAATATAGGTATTTTTGGCATATCCTTGGAGTTTGTGTGCTTTGAACAAATCAAAGTTTGGAATCAGATCAGGGGTTATGTTTGCAGTTGTTCTGTAAGTCTTAGGTCTCATTCTTTAGATCTCTTCTCATTTTGAGTAGGATGAGCTCTTTGTAGTATCATTTGCGGTTGTTGTAAAGTATTTTGAGGCTCTAAGATAAAAACATATTTCTGGGGAATTTTGATATTTCTCTACCCTTTTTCTTTTTTTTTTATATATTTCTTTATCCTTATCCCTTAGCAGGAATAGATCCCTTTGTAATTCCTTTAAAATGCTCACTTCCAAATTCGACCTGCATGTTAAAGGAAACATCTACTCTGTGAGAGGGTTAATGTTTTCCAGTAAATAAATGAAGATTACTGGCAGCAAGGAGAGGCCTGTTACAGTAGCTGCAGCACAAATGCAAAAGCATCAAAGGTAATGACAGCTGTTGATCTGCTTGTGATGTTAATGCATGGCATGTAACTGTGACCAGATAAAGGGACCAGCATCAGTGCCTGCCCCAGCTCCTTCACACAGCAATGAAAAAACCCAAATGTGAGAGCACAGAGGGTGCCAGGTCAGCCCTGCAGGTTGTGTCAGCTCCCGGTGGTGCTGAGATCTCAGCACAAACCTTTCCTCAGCACAGCACTGACGTGGCATCTCCAGGTCAAAACACTCCTGAGTTTGGAGGTGTTCAGGCATCTCTGCCACACACAGGTTTGTGTTGTTTGTGTGGCAGAATTCACAGAATTTTTAAAGCAATAGATTGTCTCTTTCTGCTGGCAGCTTTATGGTTCTTGCTCACCTTCTTTTTCAGCATAGCTGCTCAGAGAACTTGAAATCAAACCCTCATATTCTCAGCTTGGTTTTTGGGAGTTGTTTTGCTTTTGTTTTTTTAAATTACATTAAAAAGGTGCAGTTGTTTAAATCATCACATGTTTCCTATGGCACACTTTACATGTGCTTTTTAAAAAGAGTTTATACATGACAATGCTTGCTTATGGAATGCTGTGCTGGGTTATATTTACATTTGAAAGTCTGTCCCAGCACAATTTTTTTCTGCTAAAAGTCATTGGCAAGAAAAGGAAGTTTGAAATGAGAATATTAGCATCCAAGAACCAGTATTACATGTTTTGATTTAGAGTGGATAAAGGATGTTTTCTTTTCTGCAATAGTTTGAAAATTAAAATCCCTTAGAATATTTTAGAGCATTAACTGTGGTTAAGGGATTAAATGAAGCAAAATGGTTTGGTGTATGTTGAATCAATCAGAATTAAAGTTCATTTATAAGTGACAGATTTTCTATGCACAGAAACTTTCTTTTAGTACCTCTGATGTAAATGACTCTTCTTTTTAATATGCCATGTTACCTGTGTTTAATGAAGTGATTTAGGTGTGCTGGGTGAGTTATTTGTGCATTTCAATTCTAAACAGGACGAAAATTGCTTTTCAGGAGTTCAGTATAGCAGGCTGAGCTTTCCCAAGATGAGCTAGGTGGCAGAATTGACTAAGAAAGTGGTGCTTAGTTATTCCTTAAGCTCTGAATGCCAGTATGCTCACTGAATCATGTAAAGTGCAGTCCATTTTAACTTTATACCTTACTAAAAGGAATTATCTGTTTATATCAAATGCATTTTGTAATATTTTATGCAGAATACCTCGGAGCAGATGTATGCTAATTTCCAAAATGCTACAGGCTCTCAGTGAGCTGGGAAAATGCATCTTGTTTTGCAAATCCAATATGGTTATTTAACAGTTCTGTGATACAATTATTTTTCATGTGTATTACACAATGCAAGGTCTACAGAAGGATTCTGCTGATAGCATATTTCCCCGAGGTTCTCTGCTCTGCCTTCCCAACTTTGCCTGCTTTCTACACTCAATTTTTGCTGAGGACAAAGGTGAAGAGTGGATAGGAAAACAGGGATGACAGATGTTTGTCATTACCGTTTAATGCTCTGTTTTTGGATACTAAGATGGAGAGTGTGGCATGAAAACAGAGCAAGAACATGTTTTTAACTTAGGTACTATTGACTCAATGGCATTAAATACAAGTATGTAGCTATTAAATACAAAGTAGTGGGTCCCTGGTCGTTGTGAATATCAGTGGTAGAAGGTATGTCTTCCACAAAGCTTTCCTGTTGGCAATTGTTACACTCTGATCCAGGAAAAACACCCCATCATACCTGCTTTCAGGATCACCTTTTTCACATGGCCTAAAGAGGACTCTGGTTTCATTATACTGGTGGAAGATGAATCAAAAAAAAAAAAAAATTCTGGCTTCCTTTCCCCCCTTTTTTTCCCTTTTCCCTTCCCCTTCCTTTTCCCTTTTTCCTCCCTGGCTCCCATCTTTTCCCCCAACCCCTCTGATGCAGTAATGCAGCTCTGAAGGCACAGAGAGGCAACGCTGCCACAGGAGGACTGAGTGTGCACAGCTGGGAATCAGGAACTCCTGGATTTTGTACCTCTGCTGCTCAGTTCTTTCATTTGATTGCATTTGTTAAGCCACTCAGGTTCTAACACATTTTTCTTTCCCTGAAGTGGCTGATAACAGGTGGTGATGATGAGGGGTGGTGACAATAGTCACTGTCACTGTGCTGGGTCATTAATCTCTTGGTAGGACCCTGCTCTCTGAAGGTTCAGCACAGCCTGCCTGGTGTGCTCTGTGCACTGGGAGGGTTCATATATCCCACTTGTGGTGGGATCATTCCAGAACACCAGCTCCAGTCCATGACAGCAAACAGGGTAAAGAAGAAATAAATACGATAATTAAAGGAAAGTTATGCTCATGGGTGGCGGCAGACCAGAACATGTATTGTTCCCCATCCAGAGTCTTTGCATTCATTTGCAAATATGTGTTCTGCTGCTGAAGTAAGGCAGGGTGTTTAATGGGATTCACTCTCCAATAAAGGGGAAACAATATTGAATCTATTAATCTGAGAGTTATTCCAAGAAAGGATCTTGCTTTACAGACTGGCCTGCTAGGAAACAATTGTTATCCAGCCCCCTTTGGGTATCACCCCCATTAGCCAATATGTGCTTTTGAGGTTGAATCTGCAGCTGTACTTACTGTACTTTGTTCCTGCTTTAAAAGTAGTGCTGTGTTTGTGTTTCTTCTGTCCTGTACAGCATCCTTTTTAAACACAGAGCTTCTCTGTGATCATGACCCAGTTATGTTGAGTTTACTAGTATGGTAAATAAGAATATCAATAATAATTCACAGTCTTCTTTTTGTAGTTATTAGTGGTGTCCTATTATAGTTTTCCTTGGCAGCACATACAGGGAGTGATAAATAACTAATAAAAGTGCCACATGGAGCATAGGTCCACTTTTATTTTTTTACAACTATTTATTTCTTCTGATTCATAATTAATGTGCAAGTTTCACAATAATTTTCTGTGTGATTTTGGCTTCTGCTGATGGATCTGGAGCTGTAAATGTTGTCTGACAACAATTCCCAGACTTAATCAGCTTCATTACTTCAATCACCATTGTAGAAATGCAAATGAGGTTGTCCAAACCCTATTCATTCCTTTAGTCTTGTTACTAGTTCTTGTAACTGAGATTAAAAGTAACTATAAATTCCACAACAGGTCTTGTGGCCAAAAAAATGCATTATCTCCTTTGTGTCCTTTGCTGGTCAGAAGTTCAAGCCCTTTAGATGGCTTTTTAGTCCTGCCCTCACAAGGATGGGATGCATCCTGAAGCCTTCTGCTTGCAAAGTGGCTTTTCCCAGTGTCTGCCTGCTTTAGGAGAAAAACTGCAACTCTTCTGCTGGCTGGAGAACATCAGTGCAACACCAGGTTGGGCAAAGGTGAGAAAAGGGACATCCATTTTGTACGTCCCATTTATTCTCTCTCTATCATGGAAAGGAATCTTGGTGGTCACATTACCTCAGGTTGAAATGATATAACTTTTACCCCAACCCTCACCTTGTAGATCTGATACTTTATGGTGCCTCAAGTCAAAAAAGCTGGCAGAGTACACCCCCCAGTGCACTTGTAGAATTTCAGCCTTTCATCTTAATCAGAAGATAGCTGTATTACAATCAGCATGTCGATGCTAGTTTTCTGAGGCTGCTGCTCTATCAATTCTCTCTCCTTCCATAATGCAGTAAATCTCCATTTCTCAAATCAAGCTTCCTATGTAGCAATGCTTTTACTGTGTACTTTGGAAATTCTGGTACAGCTGTATAGGTGTGCAACCACCATATCAAAGAGAAATCTTCACCTTCACTGTAAATACTCATCACATACTTGGTGCAGGATAGGAATTTTAACAAACTCTAAGCTACTACTCACTGTTGTCTTCTCAACCACACCTGGCTGGATTTAGATGAATCATTTGAGGCAGGATAGAACCAAGGATTTTTCAGTGAAATTTCTTGTGGATGTGGAAGTGCATTTCCAGGTTTACAAGAAGAATTTCTTGGAATTTGAGTAGTTTCTCTCTTGGCTCCCAGTCTGTTTGTCCTCCTTGTTTTTGCTGCTTGGGTGTAGGACCTTGTGCTTCTATCCAGTTGAATGGAGTTAGAATTCCAGTTGAATTAAATAGGTACATGGCAAACATTCTCACTGGGTTAAAGGTGTGATTTTTTTTTTTTTTTCTCTTGTGATCAACCACAGCCCAGGTGAAACTTCCTTGAGGAAATAACATCTGGTCTTGTGAAGAGAAGGGAAGAGCAGTGGATGTTCAACTCTTTCATTTTATCAAGGTTTTTAACCCATTCTTCCCTATAATTCCTACAGCCATATTGGTGCAAACTGGATTGGCTAGCTGGATGATAAATCAGCTGGCTGCTGGGTTTACAGGGCTGTGATGGGTGGTTCAGAGGTGGCTCCTTGGTGGCCATGACCCTCAGGGTTTGTCTCAGAGGCAACACTTGAGCAGCAGTGTGGAGAGGGAGTGAAAAGCACCACGGGCAGTGCAGGGCAGGGCTGCCCTTCAGAGGGGCTGGGATAAGCAGGATGTAAAAGGGAAATGGAATCATAAAGTGGTTGTGGTTAGAAGGGAGCCCTGCATGTGCTCTGGTCCAGCCCCAGGGCTGGGCAGGGTCACCCAGAGCTGGCTGCCCAGGACAGTGCCCAGATGGCTTTTGGGTGTCTCCAAGGTGGAACATCCCAGCTGGAACATCCCCAGGGGACTGCCAGGGCTCATCACCCTCCCAGAGGAGCAGTTCCAGGTGTCCTGAGGGAACCTCCTCAGGTTGGTGCTCATGGCCTCTGCTCCTGTCCCAGCAGCACTGGCAACACCCTGGCTCAGCCTTCTCACCCTCCCTTCAGGCTTTTGTGTACACTGACATCCCCCTGGACCTGCTCTTGGTGAGGCTGAACCAGGTGTCTCAGCCTTCCCTCACAAGGAGAGTGCCAGTCCCTTAATCATTGAATGGCCCTTTGTTGGACTCTCTTCAGGGTGTCAGTGCCTCTCATCTACTGGGGATATTAATCAACATTGATAAATATTCATACTGTAATTTTTCCACCTCCTTTGATTTCTTTAGAGTACATTGGGCATTTTAGAATAGAGGCTTCTTCAATGAATATTTCGAAATTATTTAGCTGTAGAATTGTGGGTCAAGTTGCTTTTTTTTATTATTTTTACTTTGTGTTCCCTCCTCTGACACAGAGCCAGGATGTTCACAGTGAACATTATATACATATGTATGATTCCTCTGTCCTCTTCATTGAAAGATGCCTAAGGAAAAGACCAAAGTTGTTGATGGAGATTTTTGATTTTGGGTTGCACCTGAGGCGTAGGACTGTGCTTTCAGCCATGCAAACTTTTAACCAGTAATCCTTAAATGGTAAAGTTTGCAGAGACAAAAGCTTTGAAGGAAAAAAAAATAGTATTCAAATTATGAATCTGAGGGCTTAGACATTTCTATACTTCACCAACAATAATGTTTCCCTCCCTGGGGAACAAAAAGAAATAAAGAAGAACCCAATGTGCTTTTTGGTTCTTCAAAGATCTTGAAAGATTTTTTTAAAGTTTTACCATCTCTATAATGAAAGTCAACTTCACGGAATTATGACAAATTTAAAAATATATTTTGTTTCCTCTGGCAATGCAATGCGTGGTTGATAAATTACTTGATTCTTTATGTTGTTCAAATGCTTTTGGACACAACGTTAGCATAAGGAAAACTAAACTGAAAGCAATTTTATGCAGCTTTTTTTACTATACCCTTGAGCATTTTCTAAGTTTGCATTTAATCACAGAATCTTGGCCATGATATTTCTGACAGGTAATTTCCTTAATGCCGTTGACAGAGATGGATTACAGGGAAGCCTATTGGATCCAATGCTTTTGTGTGCAAGTGATAAGGCTAGATTAGGGTTATCTTGCTCTGAGTGCCTGGAAAGATACAGCCACCTAATAATTCCCCTGGTAATATGGATGGGTTTGTGGGAGCACAAATTCATGGCTAGATACTGGCCTGCAAAACCATTACCAGGTTCTGCTGCACCTTGAGAACATCTGGGGTGATGTGTGTTTTTTTGTCACATGATAATAGCAAATTATGTGTCAGGGAAAGACAAATGTGTTAAATATTCGGCAGATTGGGAGAGTGATACGGCAAGAGGCAGGCCTGTATCTTGGAAATTGTAAAGGTATTTAAAAAGGGAAATTATTTTGTTCAAAACCATGAATATTATTCTTATTTTAGAGAGCAATAACAAAAGAAGTAACATTTATCCTTTTAGCTGCTGTAAATGTTTGCTAGAAAATGGATGTTGTCTTGTTGCCTTATTGAAAGGCCTAACCCTGAGTGTTCTTAATCAGGCTGGATTTTGAAACAAAATTTAATTATAAATAACAAAGTCTGCATAAATTGTAGATGTTAAAAATATTCTTTTGCAGTCAAGATTTTTTGAACAGTTGTATACAAAACCTTGGGGGTAATAATTAAGAGCCATCAATGTACAGCATATTTTTATTTACCTGTAGCAGGCATTCACCTCAGTGCAAACAGAATTTTTCTAGCAATCCCTAAGATCTTGATTGCTTTATAACCTCCTCAAACTTAACCGGAGGGAGAAAATTAATTTGATGGGCTTGTAATTAACAGTGTTGCAGCCAAATCTTCTGTCAGTGGTCTCTCTTTTGGAAGCAGAGCTGTTGGGGAGCAGAAGGTTGGAGACAAGAGCAGGTGGTGTCCAGAACCCCGCGCTCAGTCCCACTCCCTGTGCCCAGCAGAGACAGAGATGCTGCAGGAGGCAATTCAGAGTGGGGGTCTGGTTTGGGTGGGCTGAGGCACCTCCTGGGGCACCTTTGTGTCTCTCACCTGGTTACTGAGAGGCTCAGGGGAGCAGTTTCCCCAAGCTGCAGGCAGTTTTTGGAGTATTTTCTGGAATAGGGAGCTGTGGGGTTCCAGATGAGGGATGGTTCCCGAGCTTTGACAGCTTTTCCAGCACTGGGGGTTGCTGTGTAATAAAATGCTCAGAGGGATTTTGTGGGGATTTGGGGGAATACAGCCACTGTGTTTCTTGGCATCATGGCTCTTGGCTCCTCTCTAAGCAGTGGCTGAAAATCTGTGTTATTTCTGGAAGACACAGCAGGTGGGAAGGACCATCCCTCTATAACAGTTAAAAAGGAAGGGGAAAAAAAACCCCACACAAACCCAAAGAAAATATCTGGGTTTGGTGTTGCAAGCCAACAGGGAAGCCCTGTGTCCTTTGTGTCCTTCTTACATCTTGGCCCTGTAAAATATATCACCTATCTTTTCCTTGCTTTATTTTCCAAGGGAAAAAAAAAAAAAAATACCAACATTTAATACAGAGACTGTCTCGTGGAAAAGGATCACGTAGGTGTTTAATATATTCTGTGATGAGTAATTTTGGTCATGGTACATCAGAAAACTACTTTCCCCCACCTTCTTTCTAATAAGAATTTTAATCCATTGATGACAAAACCTCTAAAGTATTTCCTTGCTGCATTGTAATACACTGTGACGAATTATGTCTCAGGAGTTGTAAAATTTTCTCATAGCTTGTAATACCTCATTTAATGAATTGATCACACTGAAATGTAAAGATGAAGCAGCATTTATTTTGTATGTTATATTGCATATAATTTTTAGACTTGACATTTATAGCCATGGAAGCTGTTATTTTACATATCATTTTCAAACCATATCAGCCTTAAACACATTTAAATTTAATAAGCAAGTAGATTAGATTTGCTTTTAAGCTAGGCATATCATTATAGTTTGTGTTCCCTTCAGTAGGGCACATGCTTTCTATTAAATGCAGTATTTAGTTGTCTTTTAAAACCAAAAAATAATAAAAGGGGATGTATTTACAAAAGTAATTGAATATAGAGCTGCTTTTGGGGACAGTGCCTCAGTCATGATTTTTGTAGGATGTAGACATTAAAGTAGCTTTTGGGTTTTATTAAAAATTGCCCTGTTTTGAGGAAATATTAATGTAGGAGCTATATGGGTTTCAGTTATGAAATACCAAATCTGTCATAGTAACATATGGCCTGATCATCATCTCCTGCAGAAAAAATCCATGGGAGGGGAGAGCTTATTTGGAAACTCTGCATGATTTACCAGGCAGACTTTCTGATGCCTCATCTTTCTCATCAGAAAGAATTTGTAGCTGCCAAGGAGGTGGATTCTTACAGCCTTCTAACTATTTAAATGCCTTACCATCCATAAAAAATATGTTGCTAGCAGTGGGGAAAAAAGGCAGCCCTTGTCCCTTCAATCCTGGCCCTTTTCACCACAAAAGAAACTTTTTGCAATGTCACATAGAGAAACTCCGCTGTCTTTGTGCTTCCCACCTCAGAATCTTGGTGGATGTAAAAGCAGCTGAGAGAAACCTAATGAAAATCTGAAATTTATAAAATCTCAGGGGACTTTTCTCTGGAGATTATGTTGTTTTTCCTACTGTATCTGCTCAAAGATAATTCCAGCATTGTACTTATTACTGTGGGACAAAATTAGGATGCAAATAAAAGATGTTTCACCTTAACTCAGAGGGAGGATTTTTTTTTTTTCCTCTAGTTTCCATGTTTCCTTAAAAAATAAGTTTGGAAACACGGTACTGAATTTTTCCTGACTTTTTGAAAACATTTTTTTGTTAAAATAAGGCTGATGACTTTTTATCAAAGTCCCTTCACCAAACTGGAAAACAAAAGTAGCAGACCTTGTCTTAGAATGTCTTTGAAGAATGTAATTTTAAAATTACATTTTGAGGCATTTCTCCTCTTAAATCTGTGATTTCATGTTGTATTCATGTCCAGCTGGTTAATGAGAGGGAAATCAGATGGGTTGCACCAATACTTGTGAAAAAAAAGTAGTGAGACAGCCCAAGGATTGGTGCACCTTTCTTATTTTTTATGTAGGGTGGCAAGTGCTTGGGCTGAGCCCAGGGGCAGTGCCCTGGAGTTCCCCTGGTCATGGTAAATCAGAAGACGTCTCCCTGGATGTGGCAGAGACAGGAGCAGGTGGAGGATTAGGACGTAGGCTAAATCCTTCTTTTCCATCTTCTCCTTCATGGGTCTATGTGGTATTTTGTAGTTGGGTACACTGCAGGTGTTGGTTATTGGGTCAAAAGTAAAAAGAAAAAAAAAGAAAAAAAAAAAAAATTTCTTAATTGGACAGTTTATCCTTGAAAGGCCTTGCAGAGAGAGAGATAGGGGCATTATTTAGTTTGTTAGCTGCAAGTGCTGTAGAACTCACAGTTTGTAAGACTGTAATGTAGATAAGAATTAATAAATATCTGAGTCCCAACAAGAAACAGCATCTGGAGCATTTAATCCCGACCCAGGCAAAAGAGGATAAAACACAACACCCTGGAACAGCTGCCTGTCCTTTGCTGCACAGCCATGGAGCCCACGTTTCACAGTGGGATGGTGGCAAAGTCCCTCTGACCAAGGAAGGATCCCAGGAGATCTGGGAGAGCCCAGCCTCTTGTCCTGGCTGTTCCTCTCACCTCTCTACACTTAAATCATTGTGTGCCCCACCCACGCTGCCAGTAAAAGGGTGACAGGAATCATCACTGCACTGAATTTGAGTGTGTAGTGCAGAGGAGGCAAAAATGGGCTTCTTAAATTAAACCACGTCCCTCAGCTGACCACCCTTTACTATTTATCTATTCATTTAATGCCCTTGCACATAAACACACCCATGGCTGTCCAAGCTGTGATGAAAGCAGATTTCCCAGCCACATCAGGAGATGGTGAGGGCACTGCAGAAGGCCAAGGGCTGGTGAGCTGATAGGCTCCCACAGAAGTGTAAGGCTTAGAAATCAGTGGGGTAACACAGAAAAGGCATCAGGAGAATTTGCTGTTAGCTGGAGGGTTTATAGGAGTGTTATTTAAAAATTAGGTGCATGGTTACCATTTGCACAACCTCATTTAAATCACCCTGAATGCCATCTTATGCATTTCCCCAGATTATGTGATCTCTCAACTTTTGTTGGTAATTTTTTTTTTGTGTAGAAGATTGGCAATGTACAGTGTCAGCAAAATATGTCACGTAGCCATGAGGCGGAACTGCAGAGCTGAATAATTTGTATCATGTCTTGCTCACAAGGATAATTAAATGGAATGGCATTTAAGTTGATGGAGCTACAGGGGTGACCACTGGCTGAAGAATTGTCTCCCGTTTTTTTCCGGTAAAATGAACATCAGTATTTTAATTTTCTCCCTCGTCAGTGTGTGTTTTAATATCCTTATTTATCCTTGCACTTTCAGCAGGAATAGCTTGATTACAGGGATGAGAAAGTAATTCTAAAATAAAATTATTTAAATAAGAAGCCATATATTTGGGGAAACAAATGCGTTGGAGCTTTCATTCCAATGCAACCTTTACATTCTTTTATTCAAAGGGGATTTTCTGCACAGTGAAATTAAACATAATAACATTTAAAAGTAGTTTAAAAACCCAGTCAACCAAACAAAACACCAAAATACTCATTTCTGGGGGTTTGTAGCAATGCATCTTTGAGTTTAACTCAGCACTGAAGAGGCCATTTAAAAAGATAAGAGCTTAATCCAGACATCAGTGATGATGATTTCCTGCAACATGATAATAAATATACCAAAGTACCCTTTTATCTTTAATAATTCAGAATTCATTGAGCATTTAAAAGTTTTCCTGTTCTGTCATTTGAGAAATCTGATAGCAATTTGGTAAAAATAATGAGACATATCTTGAGAATAAGGAAAAAAATGGTGCAGTATGTAAGGGATGCTCTTTCAACATGGCAGTTGTTGCTGCAGAAAGGGTTAAAGATTTTCACCTTACGTGCTTGCCTTCTTGAAAACTGTAATCAGGAGGATGGAGTCACATGAATTATTTGGAAGGCATCCCTTAAATCAGTTGTTTTATAAGAATCTGCTCAACCCTCCCCTTGAAATGATGTATTAGAAGACTATAAAGTAAATTTGTAAAAAAATAATGTACTGCTATGCTTTAACAGGGAAAAAAAAGAGTCTGAATAACTCTTTCTGGACAATAAAATACTTCTCAACTGAGATTTGCAATTTATTTCCATGATTTTCCAAAAGGTATGCATTTGGGTTTGTAATAAAATAAAAGGAATCAATAATGATTGTAACTCATTATACCATTTACATGTTTTTATTCAGTGTCCCCTTAAATGAGAAGGACAGGGTATAATTCTGTATAACTGCAGCCTTGTTTTGCTTTTTTTGCCCTGAAGGGCACCATTCTAAGCTGAGAATTTTTTGATTTTTTCATAGGTAAAACATTCTCAGGCAAGTTTCTCTATTATCGTGTTGGTCTTGAGTAGATTTACTTGTGCTTGGAGACCACCACGAACCACGAGAGCCAAGGGGTGTCCTGAGAGCAGGATCTGAACTCAGATTTCACACTTGGAAGCAAAAAAGGGCACATCTGAAACTGAATGAACTAAATGTGCATATTCAGGAATTATTCTGTGAATTAGCTCTGGTTAGGGATTATTGCTCTGAGAGCTCCAAAAACCCAGCTCCAGTCTGGGTGAGTGTTTGGGGTGTGCCTGCAAAGTCAGCACCGTTTGCAGCAGCAGGTCAGGGCAGAGCCACTTCTGAGATTTCTCAGGCATTACCTCTGGCTTGAGGGGCTTGCTTAGAAATACACTCAGGCTTCCAGGATTTCTGCTTGTGAAAAATAATTTTTTTGCAGTAGATGAGCAGAGAGCTAAGCATTGGATCCGAGTTATGCATTGCACTACCCTAAGTTGCTGCTGGTTGTCATGGTAACATTTTAACTGGTGGAGGCTGTGGCTTGACATCAGAACATTTTCTGTTAAGTGGAGATTCTTCTGAGATTGTAATGGAGTGTTTTAAGTCAGCGGACCTTTTGTACTCAATAAAATATTTAGTAGGTTGTAGTAAATATTAATTTGTCCTCCTTTCAAGATAACACACCATGCTGTGTATTTACAGTTCTGTGCTAATAGCATGGTATTCCTGGAAAAGAGTTAATCCATTCTGAAAAGTCAAATTTACTAAATATAAATTCACTAATAACGCTCTAAATAATAATTGTAGGAGCCGTTTCACTTTATCTTTTCAAAATACCATGTGGCAGATAAGTTACAATGTGCTCCATCTCTTTTTATGCATTCAGTGGAGGAAGGATTTTAGTACTCATTTGTATTTGAAGCTGAGCTTAAACATCTTTACACTGGGACTTTCTTGTTTTGAGTGAGTGAAAATAAACGCATTTACAAGAGCTTATACTGGGGTGGGGAGGGCAGGGGTAGAAATGAAATCAGTAAAAAGCTGGTAATGGAACATCTCTCTGTCAGTCACACGTTCCTGTACTTTGTGTCTGGCCGTGTTGTGCTGGAGATGAAGCCATGTGAATGCTGCCTTATCCCTCCCTGAGATAAGCTCTCAAAGGTGATCTCCAAATCAAGTCTGCCACAGAGCAAGGATTTGCTGAGAGTGACAAACACCTGCCCACTACATTTCCCATATGCTTTTCAATAACTGCATTCCGAGGCTCCTGGCAGAAAGGAAACGTCTTAGAAAGCCCTCAATAGTGAGCCTCAATCCAGCTGAATGCATTAAGTGAAAAGCAGAAGAGTTCCTGCAAGTCAGGGTCTCTAAACTTTAATAATACACTTATCGGGCAGAGAGGGAAATCCAGCGCGCAGTGTTTGGAGGAATCACCTTGATGGGTAATGTTAATTCATTCCCTCTTGCTGTTGCACTGCTCCATGGACAGCTCACACAGCTTGAAGGCCTTTTGGAGCCAATTTAGCCTTTTGAGGCACACCATAATCTCATCCTTCTTCCCTGTGACTTCAGAGGCTTTATGGAAATACCACGATGTGGATGTGCTTTAGCACGGCTGATAACAGTGTTTTAGATGACCCCATCAATCTTAATGACACTCTCCACTAATCAGCAAAGCCTTGCAATGTATTCCTCTCTTTTATTTTCTTCTTTACCTTCTCTTACCTATCTACCTATTGAACAAAAGAATAATCAAGCAGTTCTCTGGCCTTGCCTTGCTAAGCTCAGTCCTCTGTACACCCACCAAGTATTGGTGAGCTGTGCACAGTTTTGCTTTTTCAGCTGTTATTCTCATAGTTACTCTTGGCTGATATAAATGTTTTGTCTCTATTCTTTCCCTAGACAAGATTAATCCATG
>VZUA01097731.1:0-11143 GCA_013401035.1 Horornis vulcanius | reverse complement strand
ATAGGTGATAGGTATTGGTAACTAACTGTAAATATAGAACATATAATATTTAGTATAAAAGTTAAGCACTGCCTTGGCAGGGTCAGAGTCAGCAGTCAGCTCCCGACCCTGCAACAGCAAAGACCTTGGCAGGACAGAAAAAGAATGTAACAGATAAGAAAATAATAAACAACCTTGAAATTGCAGCCAACAGATTCCGACCTCTTCTTCTGACTTGGGGCTTGGGAAAAGAACTTTCTATCTAAAATCTCGAGATCTGCCAGCAGCAGAATCCGACCGCAAGTCAGTAAAAGATAGGTAAGATCTGTGTTCTGAGATATCACAAAGCAAGCAAAAATACATTATTATACTGAATAAAGTTTTCCTTTGCATCTCACTTGGAAATGACCTACTTATTTTCTTAGACTGATGTAAAATTACAAAAAAAGAGTTTGTTTTAGGAGAACTTCAGAAATTTGGTGTGCGTATTGCCTGTGAAATCAAATTTCATTTTCAAAGCCATGCACTAGGTCTTAAATTGCCTCATTACATTATCTCACTTTTCTTGAACAAATAATTTGGGAATGGACACTCAACACACCAAAAAAAAAGTGCTGAAAAACTTAATGGATTACTTTTGGACTTGATACAATAGTAGGACAAAAGGAGCTCCCAGTGTTCGCTAAGTCTCAGGAAGGTGGTGGTCTAAACTGAGGACTTATTTTAAAAATCCAGCAGAAATACTAAATTACAAAAGAAAAAGATATATCAATACATCAACCTACATTAGCTTTTACAGGTTTTTTAGAGAGCTAGCTATTCACAGTATTTGTCTTAAAACAAATGGATGCTGAAACTTTTCAATGAGGTCTGTTACTTGACAGGCACTAGCTATCAACCTACTGGAAAGTTAAAAAAAAAAAAAAGGTTCTCCAAAATTCATGCACTGTGTATTTTTGGAATTGCACTAGGAAAATTTAAGGCAGTCATTCCTCTTTCCCCTTGCCTGAGTCAATGACAAACACAACATCATTGACTTTTAGGTTGGTTTCCGCAATAGTAGTAGAAAGAATCTGCAATGTAAATGAAAACAAAACCTCCAAAACTATATTTACTGTAAAAGCAAAGGCAAAATAGATCATTNAAACTATAGTAACTGTAAAAGCAAAGGCAAAATAGATCATTGCAGCATCTGACAAAGTCCTCTGATATTTGCAATTTTGTGAATGCCAGAAGGTAGAGTTTCAAGCACTTTCTTCTGATCCAAAGGCTGCACACTCGAATGAAGCATGAAAACTTGGTATCTAATGCAAGATAAAAAGCACATTTTAAAGATTCTTAAAACAAGCAATGAAAAGCCACAGAAATTTAACATTTTACCTGTGAGCATTATCAGCAAATCTCGTGTCATCAAAAAGAATGNGTTGGTTTCCGCAATAGTAGTAGAAAGAATCTGCAATGTAAATGAAAACAAAACCTCCAAAACTATATTTACTGTAAAAGCAAAGGCAAAATAGATCATTGTAGGATCTGATAAAGTCCTCTGATATTTGCAATTTTGTGGATGTCAGAAGGTGGAGTTTCAAGCACTTCCTTCTGATCCAGACTCTGCACACTTGAATAAAGCATGAAAACCTAGAATCTAATGCAAGATAAAAAGCACATTTTAAAGATTCTTAAAACAAGCAATGAAAAGCCACAGAAATTTAACATTTTACCTGTGAGCATTATCAGCAAATCTCGTGTCATCAAAAAGAATGTGGTCCCTCAGGCTCACTATCTCATCACATCCAAGAAGAAATATTAAAATTTCTCATTAAAAAGCATTGGGTTTGCAAAGTTAAACAGAGAGAACTCAAGTACATGTCAGTGCTATGTAGACTAGCACTCATAAGGTTTAAACTTTTGGGGATTTCTGAAAAAAACAACATGACTCATCAGGGCCAAATCCACAACAATTCACTGGGAGTGTGGGTATTTACCTACCCGCATCACAACTACAACAGATGCTGTGAAGTGCATTATCAGATCCAGATCCATGTTTTCATCATCAAAACTGTGATGATAAGCTGTCAGTAGTTCTCTGTCCTCGGCACTAAGGTCACTACCACTTTTTCAGACCAGGGAACTTCCATCCAGATTTCCAAATACGAATGAAGCACTGTAATAGAAAAATGCACAGACCAGAGTCAAGGCTGCCCCCTTCGGGTTTGCTATCAAGTCAAACTTCAGTCAATGACTGTGATTTGACCAGCATGACTTGAATTCTAATTTTTAAGTGTAGCAGAAGAGAATCACTATCCTCCTACTGTTCACTGATTAAAATGTTAACCAAAAAAGCATGCCACTCCAGTGTTAACTTTAGTTTTCTTAAACTTTATTGAAACACAACCATAAGCAAATGGATGTGTAAAGATCCTTCTCATTTATCTGTTCAAGGATGTTGGAGTCCAGGGCACATGGAAAATCCCTTGAGCTGCCCTGGAGGGTCCGAGACCCTGGCTGGGNATAGGTGATAGGTATTGGTAACTAACTGTAAATATAGAACATATAATATTTAGTATAAAAGTTAAGCACTGCCTTGGCAGGGTCAGAGTCAGCAGTCAGCTCCCGACCCTGCAACAGCAAAGACCTTGGCAGGACAGAAAAAGAATGTAACAGATAAGAAAATAATAAACAACCTTGAAATTGCAGCCAACAGATTCCGACCTCTTCTTCTGACTTGGGGCTTGGGAAAAGAACTTTCTATCTAAAATCTCGAGATCTGCCAGCAGCAGAATCCGACCGCAAGTCAGTAAAAGATAGGTAAGATCTGTGTTCTGAGATATCACAAAGCAAGCAAAAATACATTATTATACTGAATAAAGTTTTCCTTTGCATCTCACTTGGAAATGACCTACTTATTTTCTTAGACTGATGTAAAATTACAAAAAAAGAGTTTGTTTTAGGAGAACTTCAGAAATTTGGTGTGCGTATTGCCTGTGAAATCAAATTTCATTTTCAAAGCCATGCACTAGGTCTTAAATTGCCTCATTACATTATCTCACTTTTCTTGAACAAATAATTTGGGAATGGACACTCAACACACCAAAAAAAAAGTGCTGAAAAACTTAATGGATTACTTTTGGACTTGATACAATAGTAGGACAAAAGGAGCTCCCAGTGTTCGCTAAGTCTCAGGAAGGTGGTGGTCTAAACTGAGGACTTATTTTAAAAATCCAGCAGAAATACTAAATTACAAAAGAAAAAGATATATCAATACATCAACCTACATTAGCTTTTACAGGTTTTTTAGAGAGCTAGCTATTCACAGTATTTGTCTTAAAACAAATGGATGCTGAAGCTTTTCAATGAGGTCTGTTACTTGACAGGCACTAGCTATCAACCTACTGGAAAGTTAAAAAAAATAAAGGTTCTCCAAAATTCATGCACTGTGTATTTTTGGAATTGCACTAGGAAAATTTAAGGCAGTCATTCCTCTTTCCCCTTGCCTGAGTCAATGACAAACACAACATCATTGACTTTTAGGTTGGTTTCCGCAATAGTAGTAGAAAGAATCTGCAATGTAAATGAAAACAAAACCTCCAAAACTATATTTACTGTAAAAGCAAAGGCAAAATAGATCATTGTAGGATCTGATAAAGTCCTCTGATATTTGCAATTTTGTGGATGTCAGAAGGTGGAGTTTCAAGCACTTCCTTCTGATCCAGACTCTGCACACTTGAATAAAGCATGAAAACCTAGAATCTAATGCAAGACAAAAAGCACATTTTAAGGATCCTTAAAAGAAGCAATGAAAAGCCACAGAAACTAAAGGTTTTACCTGTGAGCATTATCAGCAAATCTCGTGTCATCAAAAAGAATGTGGTCCCTCAGGCTCACTATCTCATCACATCCAAGAAGAAATATTAAAATTTCTCATTAAAAAGCATTGGGTTTGCAAAGTTAAACAGAGAGAACTCAAGTACATGTCAGTGCTATGTAGACTAGCACTCATAAGGTTTAAACTTTTGGGGATTTCTGAAAAAAACAACATGACTCATCAGGGCCAAATCCACAACAATTCACTGGGAGTGTGGGTATTTACCTACCCGCATCACAACTACAACAGATGCTGTGAAGTGCATTATCAGATCCAGATCCATGTTTTCATCATCAAAACTGTGATGATAAGCTGTCAGTAGTTCTCTGTCCTCGGCACTAAGGTCACTACCACTTTTTCAGACCAGGGAACTTCCATCCAGATTTCCAAATACGAATGAAGCACTGTAATAGAAAAATGCACAGACCAGAGTCAAGGCTGCCCCCTTCGGGTTTGCTATCAAGTCAAACTTCAGTCAATGACTGTGATTTGACCAGCATGACTTGAATTCTAATTTTTAAGTGTAGCAGAAGAGAATCACTATCCTCCTACTGTTCACTGATTAAAATGTTAACCAAAAAAGCATGCCACTCCAGTGTTAACTTTAGTTTTCTTAAACTTTATTGAAACACAACCATAAGCAAATGGATGTGNGCTGTCAGTAGTTCTCTGTCCTCGGCACTAAGGTCACTACCACTTTTTCGGACCAGGGAACTTCCATCCAGATTTCCAAATACGAATGAAGCACTGTAATAGAAAAATGCACAGACCAGAGTCAAGGCTGCCCCCTTCGGGTTTGCTATCAAGTCAAACTTCAGTCAATGACTGTGATTTGACCAGCATGACTTGAATTCTAATTTTTAAGTGTAGCAGAAGAGAATCACTATCCTCCTACTGTTCACTGATTAAAATGTTAACCAAAAAAGCATGCCACTCCAGTGTTAACTTTAGTTTTCTTAAACTTTATTGAAACACAACCATAAGCAAATGGATGTGTAAAGATCCTTCTCATTTATCTGTTCAAGGATGTTGGAGTCCAGGGCACATGGAAAATCCCTTGAGCTGCCCTGGAGGGTCCGAGACCCTGGCTGGGATCCCAGGAAAGCATTACCTTTAACCTTAGTCCATGGGAAAAACTTCCAACACTTGGAGATGAATAAAGAGCAACAAAGATTGGAAACAAACAGTAGTTTAGATTGTCACAGGGTGAAAATTTGTAGTTTTGGGTGTTTAATATGGAGATAGATGAGAGCAAGATTGAGAATTTTGGGCGGTGCCTCTTCTTCTTTTTCATCTTCTGCTGTGACTGTGGCAGAGAGACATTGGTAAAATGGATTTTATGTAGAAATTGTGTGTTTAGAATAGGTAGTGATTATTGGCACAAAACTGTAATTATAGTATGTTTTAAGAGTTAATTGGATTAGAATCCTTTAAAAGACCTTGGAATTTTGTCTTGTGAGCCCTGTTCAGCTGTGTTTATCAGCGTGCTAAGCCAGGGCTTTCGTGACATGCTGGACTTGAGATAAGAAACAGAATAAACATCTCTAAAGACTGAAGTTGCAAGCTCCATTTGTCTTCTTAACCCCCGTACTGGACTTTGTGAGGAAAAAAACCCCTAATCAGGGGCTCCTGAAAAAGGAAATTCTCACATCTGGTGCTCAACGGCTTCGAACCACCACCAAGACACTTTCAAAAGCAAAGTACCAGGGTTCCTCTCTCTGAAGATCATGCAGCAACACAGAAAAACCTCCAGGGGTGCCAAACTCAGGAATCCGAGATGGAACGACGACGAGGACCTAGGGCTCAGGAAATTGTCTGCTGTGACCTGCTGGCCAGCAAGCAGAATGGACCAGAACGGATCTGAGGGCAGCTAAGACCTGTATAGATCAGGGTAAGGTGTCAGAGAGAGAAACATGGGGGGAACCCTCTCACACAGTTGAACATTTTTTCTGCTCTGGAAAATTTAACTTCAGCCCATCTGGTCAGTTTCCAGACAGGAGTTGGAGTCCTTGCTAGTCTGGGTGCGTAATTTATTTCCAGGTATCAAGGCTCAGGGTTTATTTGAGCCATATTTATGGCAGGATGTAAACAGACAGTTGAATCAACATGCCACCCTCAAAAATAAGGGGGCATTCAAGCTTTTATCGGCAGGTCAAGTATTACTCGAGGTGACATCCCAGAGGATGGCAGAAAACCCTAAAATGCTGCAAGAGATGGTGGGGGATGCAGCTGCCCTTGCACCTTCTGGCGCTGGGCCAGGTCTTGTGACCACTCCCACTGCTCTGCTAAGGGAAGGTTTTGTCCCAGCAGGAGTAGAAGGGATGGGTACCACTGATGCACTAGCCTCACAAGAGAGACGCAAAGACCACAGCAGAGTCGGAGTGGGGAAAGAGGAAGTTTAATTTTTTTCTTTCAGTTTATACAGATTTCTAGAAATGAGACCACATTGGAAGACTGAGGTTCAACCTCTTCAATTCCACTGGTCTGAGAAAGTGTCCATCAATTGTCCCTCCTACAGAAAAGAATGTAAACAATATAGAGAATTATGAAAAACATTGCTTTGTTTACATGAAAGTGCGTGAGAAATTCTGACTCCAATTTAGAAGGCTGTAAACAGGACGACACACCACAACTCAATAAGAGGCTGAAAGAGAATTAGAACAATCCCCTTCTCCAAATCCTGGGAAATTGAAATTACTTATACACCCTCCCGACCAAGAGGAATGGGACACGGCACTCTTCGAGACTGGTCCTACTGCGCCTGCGCAGGCGCCCCGGGGCGGGGGTCGGGGGGACCGGACGGAGCCGAACGGGTCCCCCCACGCCACCTTCCTCCCCTCCCCAGTCTCCACCTCAGGGGCAGTCCCAGATGCCCCAACCCACCCCGAGACACACCATCTCTAAATCTGCGCCACTGGCGCCCCTCAACCCGCTGCACCCAACAGGGGCGGGTCCGGAGCCAGCGCACGGAGGCTCGGTAGCACCTCCTTCCCCTGCGTAAAGGAGGGGGCGGCAGATCGGGAAGCGAGGGTGAGAGAAGCGGCTGCGCCAGCGAGCGACGCGCCTGAGGGGGCAGAGCCGGTGCGCGGGGGGACAGCGGCAGCACAGGCGGGGCTGTGAGTCAGCGCGCAGGGAGGCAGCCAAGGCGGGGGGGACCAGCAGGGCAAGCGCAGGGGCGGCCACGAAGGCGGGCTCGCTCCAAGCCGAGCTCAGCAGGGCGGGGGTCGGGCTGACGGAGGCGGAGTGGGGCTGCGCTGGGAGCGGAGCAGCGGCTGGGTCATTGCGGATGGAGGAGGGCCGCGCCGTGTGGAGACCGGGGGGTTTGCCGAAGGTGCTGCTTTGGCGGCGGCAGGTGCTGACACGGGGCCGGGAGGGGCGGGAAACGGAGCAGGAACAAGCCGGAGGTTTGATGTAGAAATTGCGTGTTTAGAATAGGTAGTGATTATTGGCACAAAACTGTAACTATAGTATGTTTTAAGAGTTAATTGGATTAGAATCTTTTAAAAGACCTTGGAATTTTGCCTTGTGACCCCTGTTCAGCTGTGTTTTTCAGCGTGTTAAGCCAGGGCTTTCATGACATGCTGGACTTGAGATAAGAAATAGAATAAACATCTCTAAAGACTGAAGTTGCAAGCTCCGTTTACCTTCTTAACCTCGGTACTGGACTTTGTGAGGAAAAAAAACCCTAATCAGGGGCTCCTGAAAAAGGAAATTCTCACAAAGGAAAAATATTTAAAGGATATGTATTCTCCAAAAATTTCCCACTAGCAGAAACTAGACTAAAAGAAATTATAATACATATAATCTTTACAAAACACTGTCTCAACTACGATAACTGTAAGTTAATAAAAAAAGTTATTCTTGAATGACCTAGTGTAACGTTACTTCTAAAATGTTTCTTTAATGTCTATTGTAGATAGAGATTATAATATTATTGTAGATATAGATCATAACACACAACAGATTTGTTTCCGAATTAAGCATGTGAAAATAAAATAGTACATAGTATAGAATCAGCAAGCTGTGCAAACATAGGATACCGAGTACAAACTTTTCTGTTGTTTTTGAAATATTCCTAGTCTCAAAAAAAAGGTATTGCTATTTAGGCCAGATTTTACAGCATTAAAAGCTAAAACCTGTTCTGATTAAATTAAAAGACTACAAACCTCAAATCTCCATTCACCATGCTATGCAATTCTTTCTGCAAAGCAGTTACCGCTTACCTGTAGGATTCCAACAGATCAACAACCTGTGTGTCCAAAGCCTTGAGCCACAGCCATCCTGAAAGACTTGCATAAATATTTTTAGTAGATTTTTCACTTCAAAAGATGAATATAAATAGCACTTCAGGGAGGAGACAATTGATACCACACTTTTGTATCCATTTCTGTATTGTTAGCAGTACTGTTATTGCTGGATCTGCAACTACCCATTTGAAAGTGCTTGAATAGGTGTTAACAGCTGTCTGATTTTTAGNAATTACTTATACACCCTCCCGACCAAGAGGAATGGGACACGGCACTCTTCGAGACTGGTCCTACTGCGCCTGCGCAGGCGCCCCGGGGCGGGGGTCGGGGGGACCGGACGGAGCCGAACGGGTCCCCCCACGCCACCTTCCTCCCCTCCCCAGTCTCCACCTCAGGGGCAGTCCCAGATGCCCCAACCCACCCCGAGACACACCATCTCTAAATCTGCGCCACTGGCGCCCCTCAACCCGCTGCACCCAACAGGGGCGGGTCCGGAGCCAGCGCACGGAGGCTCGGTAGCACCTCCTTCCCCTGCGTAAAGGAGGGGGCGGCAGATCGGGAAGCGAGGGTGAGAGAAGCGGCTGCGCCAGCGAGCGACGCGCCTGAGGGGGCAGAGCCGGTGCGCGGGGGGACAGCGGCAGCACAGGCGGGGCTGTGAGTCAGCGCGCAGGGAGGCAGCCAAGGCGGGGGGGACCAGCAGGGCAAGCGCAGGGGCGGCCACGAAGGCGGGCTCGCTCCAAGCCGAGCTCAGCAGGGCGGGGGTCGGGCTGACGGAGGCGGAGTGGGGCTGCGCTGGGAGCGGAGCAGCGGCTGGGTCATTGCGGATGGAGGAGGGCCGCGCCGTGTGGAGACCGGGGGGTTTGCCGAAGGTGCTGCTTTGGCGGCGGCAGGTGCTGACACGGGGCCGGGAGGGGCGGGAAACGGAGCAGGAACAAGCCGGAGGTTTGATGTAGAAATTGCGTGTTTAGAATAGGTAGTGATTATTGGCACAAAACTGTAACTATAGTATGTTTTAAGAGTTAATTGGATTAGAATCTTTTAAAAGACCTTGGAATTTTGCCTTGTGACCCCTGTTCAGCTGTGTTTTTCAGCGTGTTAAGCCAGGGCTTTCATGACATGCTGGACTTGAGATAAGAAATAGAATAAACATCTCTAAAGACTGAAGTTGCAAGCTCCGTTTACCTTCTTAACCTCGGTACTGGACTTTGTGAGGAAAAAAAACCCTAATCAGAGGCTCCTGAAAAAGGAAATTCTCACAAAGGAAAAATATTTAAAGGATATGTATTCTCCAAAAATTTCCCACTAGCAGAAACTAGACTAAAAGAAATTATAATACATATAATCTTTACAAAACACTGTCTCAACTACGATAACTGTAAGTTAATAAAAAAAGTTATTCTTGAATGACCTAGTGTAACGTTACTTCTAAAATGTTTCTTTAATGTCTATTGTAGATAGAGATTATAATATTATTGTAGATATAGATCATAACACACAACAGATTTGTTTCCGAATTAAGCATGTGAAAATAAAATAGTACATAGTATAGAATCAGCAAGCTGTGCAAACATAGGATACCGAGTACAAACTTTTCTGTTGTTTTTGAAATATTCCTAGTCTCAAAAAAAAGGTATTGCTATTTAGGCCAGATTTTACAGCATTAAAAGCTAAAACCTGTTCTGATTAAATTAAAATACTACAAACCTCAAATCTCCATTCACCATGCTATGCAATTCTTTCTGCAAAGCAGTTACCGCTTACCTGTAGGATTCCAACAGATCAACAACCTGTGTGTCCAAAGCCTTGAGCCACAGCCATCCTGAAAGACTTGCATAAATATTTTTAGTAGATTTTTCACTTCAAAAGATGAATATAAATAGCACATCAGGGAGGAGACAATTGACACCAGACCTTTGTATCCATTTCTGTATTTTTATCAGTACTGTTATTGCTGGATCTGCAACTACCCATTTGAAAGTGCTTGAATAGGTGTTAACAGCTGTCTGATTTTTAGATAACTGCAGCTCTTTACCACAAAAAATGTCAGTTTTACACAGGAGTACCTGCAAACATGCACATGGAAATGAGGAGGAAGAATGTCCCCACACCTGCCTGCAGAGATCAGACCTGCCCATTTCAGTACCCTTTAAGTCATCCCAAAAAGTCACACCCCAGGTGTTTTTCATCCAAATGTGGGAAAACCTTGGGCTAATTCATGTCTTTCAGAAGCTGTCCTTCTCACAATGCAGTTCACTGTTTTATCTTTAAACTGCATTCCTTCCCAAGCTGTTCAAGTGTTAGTACCAAATATCAGATCCTTGGAATCCAATTCTTATCCTTCCATACTACAATTATTTACTCTACTTCCCTGTTTATATGAAGACATACTTCATGACCACAAATCGTGAGTTTTTACAGATTCACAAATATTTTTACATGCTATGATATATTTAGAAACATAACACAAAGATCTTCTAATATATGTAACTCAATGAAAATAAGAATTCGTAAACATTTTGGTCCAATTCGGTAGATTATTTTTTATCATGGGATGGCCTTGGTAGTTTGAGGGGAGGCATTTGAGGGGAGGGCAAGCCTTGTTATTAGGAGGCACGGCATGGCAACACCTGACCTCCAGTCAAGTTGCAAGAAAGTAGTCTCCACCAATGGACAGTGAGGAAGACTTGACTGATGGACTTTGAGAAGGGTTAAGGTTACCCCATGCAACTCCAGGTCTATAAAAAGGTGGAGCAGCGATTTTGTGGCTGAGCACATGGCAGTTTAGTTCCATGCAGTCCACTGCAGTCCACTGCTCTTTTTCCTTATTCAGTCCTTTGCTGCATTTTGTAAAGGTTTAATAAACTTTTGGAATTTTAAAGTGAGCAGTTGTTTCTCTCAAATGGGGACTCAGTCTGGGATAAAAACCTCATCTCTGTGACCCCAGGAGATTTTTCGGGAGGGCACTCCACTGACTTTAGCGGCTCAATAGACTTCTCTTGGTGTCATCGGAGATTGGCAGGTCAACACCCTGGGGACAACAAAAGACTGAATAATG
>VZUA01097728.1:2514-23725 GCA_013401035.1 Horornis vulcanius | reverse complement strand
CTTTAAAATATTTTAAATATTGAGCAATGCTCTATATAAATCTCTTCATAAACTTTAACTGTTAGGATTTGGGAGTAAAGACAGGAAGAATAGAAAGCAGTAGCTGGAAAAAAAAACGTTTTATTGGAAGAAGAGGCAGAACTCATGATGACTTCACTTTTACTGGAGCTAGAATATAAGTAATTGTTTGGCTTTTAGACAACTGANCAACTGCCTTACTGGCAATCCACATGAACCTAGGCACTAATTTAGGGTCTTAGACTAAATTGTGTTTTTTGTTGATTGCTTCTGACTATACATATAATTGAAGTAAATTTGTTGTGAGAGTAATGACTCTTATAAGTAAGAGTCATTGACAGGGCCATCCATTTANTACAAAGAGCTGTTTGAATTTTCTTATGGCTTAATGGTAGGATGTTCCAAGATTTTATATGTTGTTTTCTTGGGCTGCAGCAAGCCCTTTTAGGCTTGCAGTCAAGAACAGCTTAAATGGCCAAAAGGCCACTTATCCCAGGATGAGAGGGTCTTTTTCGCTAGCATTTGAAAAATTAGCAAATATATCTAATTAACTTTCAACTGCCTTACTGGCAATCCACATGAACCTAGGCACTAATTTAGGGTCTTAGACTAAATTGTGTTTTTTGTTGATTGCTTCTGACTATACATATAATTGAAGTAAATTTGTTGTGAGAGTAATGACTCTTATAAGTAAGAGTCATTGACAGGGCCATCCATTTATATTCAGTATGTATTCTTGGTAATTCTCGGAAAATTATGGTCTCCTGAAATATGGCACTGCTCAAATTGAACAAGTGTGATAAAATATGGATCTCCAGGATGATCTGGAAGTGTGAATTTCATGTGATTTTGTGTAAGTACCTCAAGTGCATCCCCATTGCTTTATGTGAAACACCTATAACACACTGAAACTGATGAATACCTGGTTTTTTATTTGTTAACACCAAATCTAGAAATACGTGAAAAAACATTAAAAATTGAACTTCAAAGAATGACATCTCTTATTTTAAGGATGGTTATGTCCTATCAATCATTATTCAACTTATTTAGAGGGTGAAACTAATGGAAGATAAATATATTCCACTGTGAAAATATTGCTGCCAAAATTATCTAAGTTGATGAATGAGACTGCCCAGTGCTGGTAATTTTTAGACTAATAAAATATTCATAATTACATTACTGAGATCAGTGAGGTTGTTTTTCACCTGTTTGCCATGTGCCACATTTGCTGCAATATACACATTGTGTAAAATCCCAGTGTGAAGGAGGGACTGCCATCTAGTAAGAGACACTGTGTGAGGAATGAGGAGCTCTAATTTTCTACTGAACTTTGTCTTTTAACTATGTCTGTTAAGCATCTCTGGGTAAAATCCTTTAGCCTTGAAACCATTTTTCCTCTTTTTACACTTGTCTAACATGTTTGGTTTCTTTAGAGTTTCAGCAGTTAAAAGGGCAGTGGGAGGAGTGTGGCATATGGATTCATCATGCCTTACACAGCCTAAGCACAATGTACAGAGCCTTGCAAAGCAACATCAGTATGCAGTGAGTGCTATTAATTACATTTTGTAATATATATAGCAAACTGCACAATCCAGTCCATCAAAGAGTTCTGTTCAGTCCAGTGGGAATACTTATACTTGTGAGTTTACAGGTTTATCAAGTCTGTAGCACCAATAAGCCTGTTGCAAAATACAAAACAAATATGCAGCAAGACTCCTCTATCCACATTGCTTATGCACTAAGCTACTTAAAACATTTTCAACAATTATTTGTGTTACAGATAGCTTTAAAAACACATTGTTCTCCTTTTAGTATTTAAGTGCTTCAGATATCCCTTGGACAAGTGCAGATAATTAATTAAAACAAAGATTTCCCAGAGTCTCATGAATGCACACTTGTCAGGCAATCTTTACTATTATTTTAATCTCCATTGTTTCACAGATTGTTTATGTTAATTTTCTCCTGCCTTTTTACTGTTCCAGGCAATTTTGTGGCAGAATTGAAAGTGGAGGAGACTGAGACAGACAGCATGAGGCATGACAGCCGCTCAAGCTCTCCAAGCTTGTGTATGGTTTTATGTGCTTCTAATTATCAATGTGTGGGAGTTTTGACAAAAAAAGCTGGGCGTGTGGTTCCTTTTGTTCTTCTGTGTCTGTTGTGGTTTATATTTTAAATGGGACACAAATGTGATTTATAGTGCATGGCATGATGCAGTTAGGGAAAATTGGTCTTTTCCAGGCAACACAAACATGAGCAGGAGAAAGAGTGCACGTGAACAGTATGTTCCTCTCAGTGGAGAAGAAACACTCCACTAAAGCTCACAGAGACTGTAAACAACATGTGAGAAGCCCTCTTCAAAAAAGGAGGAAAAAAGCCAGTTGCTTACTTCCACTGCGTCTAAAAATACATTGAAAGGCAGAGCTGTGAGAGATCAAAGACAATAGGCTTTCAGCAGAGTCACCCTGAACTGTGAAAAGCACCAAGATGGCATAGAAAATACTGTATACTGACCAGCAAAGCATGTATCATAACACCTGGGTGACTTTCTGGGTAGCCCAATGCTGGGCAGTGCAGCTCAAACTGATCCTGGCGGAAGGTTCACAGGTGCTGCCCAGGTCCCTGAAAAATGTGGAAAAAATTGTTTCCAGGCCCACAATCTCTTATCAGCCAGTAAGACAGGAAGACACAGGTCTGAAAATGTCATGATTAATTTGTGTGATTTGGGAAAGGTAAAACGTAAGTGGAACAAGCATTTTCCTTATTAAAAAATCACTGCATAAACAGGCAGAGGTTCTTGTGATTTACCTCTTCTTCCAATGGGTTGCTAATGAAAAACACTTCATATTTAATTTAGTGAAAATAAAGTAAGTAGAAATATATTGGAGGGCTTGATACTTATCCAGTTTCTAGCTCCTGATATATATTCTCAGAACAACTGAAAAAGAAGTTACAAGAAATCTGATGGAACACACTAGTTTTTGCTTCTCTAATTAAATGGTGCAGTAAGGCATAACACCAGAAGCTCAAGTTTTTAGTACACAGGTGATCATCCCAAGCCGGTTTTTGGAAAGGGCCAGTCTTACCCTGCTTCTAAAGACTTTAAATTCCCCCCAAAATACCCTCAAAATAGCATAGTTCAAGCTGCGTGTTTTACTACTGGTAATTAGGTAATTAACAATGTATGAACCTGAAATGAAGCACTGAGATGATTTGTGAGAAGAGTGAATACATGGATATATAACCTAAAGGGCAAAGATAGGAACCAAACATTTAATTAAAATGAGTTCTTCTGAAGATAACACTTTATAGCAAATATCTGAACTCTGCAAAGCTAAGTCAGTGGGTGGCAGGTTGTCTACAGAGGCATTTTTGTCTCTGTTTAGGTATGAAGCATGATCTTGCAATGAGTTAAAAAAAATCTTGGGTGTTCAGATTCTCCCCTGGACTCCTTGTTTGGGAAGGACAAGATTGGAACTGTGGATAACTCACGGCCCTGGGAACACTGCAGCCTCATTTCTAAATTCTTTAGCTCAGAGCTAAGGAAAAAAAGAATGAAGAAAAATGTGGTTTCAAATGAAAATGGATTCTTGAGTGTGGCAGTAAAAAATAAACAAGCAGCGCTACAAGTATACATTGTCTGCAATCTGCATTATATTTGCATACAGGAAAAGGCAGGGAAATACTTTGCTGGTTAGAACAGAGAGAAAAGTGAAAACCTATGTGAGGAAAAGTACAACTTTTTCAAAGTGTATAGATTTTGATTAAAAAGAGACCTGTTTTTTAGCAACAGAAGTATCTACAAAGACTTTCTAGAATTTTACTCAGCTCCTAGTTTCTAGTGTCCCCTACCTCATTACAAACACACAACAAAATGCTGTGCTGTGACAAGAAAACTAAAACCACTTCTGCCTCAGGGTATGCATGCTTTACTTTACTGGATTATATTGCTTCATTCCTGATGTTTCATCCACTTACTTAAATCGTTCACAAAACATTTGATTTGTGTACATTAATGCAAAACACATTCAACTGGAAGTTTCATGCATTCTTACTCTCCCCACTTCAGGTATTTACTGTTTACAGCTGTGGAAATTCTGTACTTTGGCACCTTTCAATTCTGAAGTCTAACCATATTTAGAATTTAAACTGACTGATTTAAATGCCCAGGCCTTTTTACGTATGTGTTTTTAGGGTACTTTGAAGTATGAAAACTTAGTCTTTTTTGTTTAAGGTGATAGCCAAGGTATATGGAATATACATCTTCTAAGCTCAAAATTTTAGAACCTCTAATAGCAGAAGAAAATTGGACAAACTTGCCTTTTCCTTAAAAAATCCACTAACTCCATTAAATTTATTTAATCTTAATGAAAATAGGAAGAGTCTCTGAAATATGCAATGGCTTGCGCTATCTGTGGCCTTTCTTGGTCTTCTGTTTATTTGCAGAATTTGATTTTCAAATAAGCACAGAAATCTGCAACTGTATATCTCCTTCAGAATTTCTAACATAGTAAATTAAAGTCAGTTATTTTCTGGGGTAATAATTTATCCCAGCTCTCCAGATGCTCTATTTACTTTCTTGAACATTTAAAGTGGGAATGGACATTATTTGGGTTTACAAATATGGAACTGAATCCAATAAATTTACCTGTAGTTGCACTGAGATGAGCTCAGCCCATGTATCTTATGCTTTTTTTCCCAAATGATATTGACAGAGTATTTTAGAGTGAATCTAAGGGCAATATTTCCAACAGCCATGTTTATTGCAGTAGAGCTACTATGTTGCCCCTAAGAGATGCCACCTCTCTTCCCTGATGAATTCCCTGTCAAGTAAACCTCTGAGGCAGCTCATGCCACATTTCTCTAAAAGCAAACGAAAACCAATGGAGCCTTTTAAACTCCAAAGCTATGTTTTAAACTGAAAACATGCAATTAAAAAAATGCAGAACAGCAAACTTTTAAAAAGTCACAGCCGTGCAGGGAGTGGATAACTCAGACGGGTCAGTGCTTTCCCACAGGTGCTGTGTCTGCCTGCAGGGCAAGGGGGAGGGAGGGCTTGCTCCAATCTGGTCCCCTGTCCAGACACCTGCAGTGCTGCTGTGCAGCCTACCCTCTGTCCCCGGGAAAGGCCCTTCTCTGCTCAGGGCTGGCTACACAACTGCTCCCACTCCTCCCCGGACAACCCACAGTGGGCCAAGGGGTGAAGCTTGGCCAGGCTGCCCATCTCTAACATGGCTAGTCCCTCTGGAACATTCCAGGGGCTGGAGCCTCTGTTGTCAGGGCAGGGCCACCAGGACATTTTCTGCCTCTCTTTTCAGCTGTGTTTTGGGCTTGACACTGCCAGTGAAACCTGGCTCTGTCCACCAGAACTCCTGCATCCTGTTGTCCTTCATCTCTGGCTTGTTCCATCTGCCAGGCAGCACCCTCGTCTTACATTTTGCTGCATTTTACTATTTCCCTTTGATGCCAATCTTTTAATACACTTTTCATTTTGCTTTATTTTAATTGTTGTTTTCTCTTTTTCTTTTTTTTTTTTTTTTCTTTTTGGCACATACCAGGAGATTTGTTTTCCCCTCCATCGGCCATCTGGTGTCTATCCATTATCACCTTTTGGAAAAGTGCCTGATTTTCATCGGGCCAGAGTCTGTTTAGTTTGAGCTCTCTGTAGGCTGAATTCCTGGAACTTGAACTAGCTTGAGAGTTTTGATTGCAGGGAACTGAGGAGTTATTTTGAGACCTGTACTACAACATGGAAGGCAATGTAATTACATAGAAATAGGAGAGATCATGAACTTAAATCCATCTTTTAGACATTTAATCTCTGCTGGAGTGAGTATATGGTGGTTTTTAATAGATATGCAAAATACAGATGAAAACAAATGTGCAAGGGAAAGAAAATCAACGACACAATGAATTGAGGATGATTGCATAACAAATAATAAAGCTAACTTGCCCCTTTTTGGAAAAACTCATTCTTTGATCCACCATTATGTTTATCTTGAAAACATATTGTTTATCTAAGAGAGTATGTGGTTGGCTTCTGAGGTCACTGTCACATGGTGAAAAGTCGTTTGCTGTGAGTAGGAATATTAGAAAAAACCTTGTAGGTCAGCCAGGATAAAGTGTAGAGTCAAACTATTGCACACTTTCCCTGGAATAAATGACTAGTTACAGGTCAGCACGTGCATGAGGATTCCTGGCAGTCAGAGAAGGTCACCATCTGTTAAAGGGAAAAAACAAGTCCAAATTTTAATAAACTAGGTTAATCACCTTTTCTCACAGCACCCCAGTTTTCACTCAGAACTTTACAGATTAGATTTAAGATTGACAAAGGCTGCACAGTAGGGAAAATCTTGTACTTGAATGAAGGAAGAAACTAGCATGAAACCCAGGCTTTAAAAGTCAAAGTTTAAATAAAATTGAGCATAAAAACTTACAGATATCTAACTGGCTTTGAAGCGCTAGTGGTATTTAAGGATGGATTAATGTGTTCAATTTAATGGTATCTAAGAGATAGAAACACCAAGCCTTCCTTCAGGGTTGGTGGTTGGTACTATGGTTTTGCCCATATGATGATGATCTTGGAACACTCTCAGAAGAATATGAATTGCATTCAAGTAATTGAGTGCAACTCAGGCTCATGTATCTGTTAATGCTTATCACTGTGAATTCTTCATTGACTGGAGGAAGAATTTAAATGTTGGTTTTCTATGACTTCAAACTCAATAATTAGTAGTCAATCAATAAGTAGTTGCCTAATCTAGTTAATAGAAGTGGTAAGAGCCTGACAATGTACATCTCTAAATATTATACATCTACAGATCCTAGAAAGAAAGTTGAGTAATTTTAAATAGTATTATTCTTTGTAAGATAATAAAAGGTTTTTATAGAACTGATTTTTCCTTTTCTAAGGGCTTTTAGTTGCAGCTATGGGTTTCAGATGAAATGATCCTCTCAGGTTCCTTTCCCAGGAAATTAGAAACAATATGTTCTTCACAGGGACTTTTTATAAATTACCTGTATAATGAAATAACCATAAACATAACTTCACTGCACATTGCCCTATTTGCTGTATCTGACAAGGAAAACCAATGAGCATATTAGTTCATCTGAGTAGCCCAGTTACCCTCTGAATAACAGCTTCTGCTTGATCAAGAGTTTTTCCTGTGGTAGTTAAAATTTGCATGGAAATTGATTGAAAGGAAGTTCTTCAAAGCCTTTGAGGATATAAATAGCATTGATGGTCACACAATTATTTAATTTTTACCTCCCTCTTATAAATATAGACCAGTTAAGTAATTTTTTTTGAAAAATAAGCAAAATTGAAATATGGTACCTGGTGAGGACTCCACAAAACATTGGCATAATAGGAGTTCCAAATCATGACTTTACAGCTGCTTCTTGGTGGACTAACCACCTATTTTCTACTTATTTTAATTTAGGATGTAAACCACAGTATACAATTGATTAATCTCCTCATAATTCCCATACTGATTTGCGAATTCTATTAAAAATTTCAGGTTCTTAGTTCAGTACCCACTGGATCAAGCCATTTGTCCATCTGCTAATATTGCTGAGTTTTTTTCATAAGTGTTGGAGGATGGCTTCATGCGCAACCAGCCTCCAGGGTACCCCACTGAGTCTCTTTGAAATATACTCTGTCCTCAGTATATTGCCCAAAAAAGGGCAGAAAATGGTGAGAGGAGTAAGAACCATCACCAAGGTAGCCTATGGCAGAGAAGAACAGTACTGCTAGCAAAGATGTTTGTGTAAATCAGCAGTTCACAGGTTGGTGTCAACAGGCCTGTCTGACTAGGACTATATCTGTGTCTCTGCAAATGAAAAAAATTTGAGTGAAGACTGAGTAATTTTGTTCAGTTCTTTGCTGACTGTTAGTAATGAGATGTTAATCACTGAGTTCTAGAAAACAGATATTTTATATTTCTCCTAGATTTTGGTTTCAATCTCTCCTTGAACATGTAATGTTCTTTAACTCTATTATGTATTTGTTTATAAATCTCTGTCTGGAGCTATTGTGTCAACTGTACTGTTTGATCAGTATTAGGCTTCTTTTCTTCGGTAGGAGGACTGAAAGAATTAATGAGGAATAATTTATTAGAGTCCCTCTTTGGTACTTCCGTTCTAGAAGTATTAATAGGATTGTTAGTTGTATTCCTATCCACATAACATCCTGTGGATTCTTTGGGCTGCTCTTATGGGTGCTAGAGTAATATCTCCATTTGACTGCTAGGGTTTCATGTTGCTGAGAGTTTCTCAAAAATGGTTGCATTTTTCTCTTAGTAATGTTTTTTCCATATTCCTTATACCAGTGCCTTCCAGAATTTATCTTTTTTTTTTGCGACTTACAATTCCAGAAAAATAGGAAGGACTTCTGTGGGATTGAGCATTTGTTCAGGTTCAGCCTTTCATTCCATGTTTCTTTTGTAGTGCAAGAAATGGAGCAAAGGTCATGTCCACCTTAATTTGCCTCGCTTACTGTATGATTTGTCTAGCTAGCTTGCTGTACTACAAGCAATAAGGGCTTTAGTTATGGATATGAAACTGCAATAATTTACAAACCTACAAAATCCCTCAGAGGCCAGTTGTACTCTATTATCTCAAATTAATTCTTTCCAACTAATAGGCTCTGTGAAAAGAAACCCTGAAGCTGTAGAAGTTCCAACAGCTGTTTTCGCTGCCCTGGTTTTAACGATCAGTATTATTCATACCCTGTGATTCACTGCCCAGTCCCCCACAAACTCTGGTCCATGCCCTCCTAATTTCTGTGTCCTGACATCTGTATCCTGGTGCCCATAACATTCTGCTCCCATGATCAGCTCATGCTGTGTCAGGGAGATTTCACAGTGTCAGAAACAAGTTTTGATCTAGTAGAAGTAATATGAGTTTGTTCAAATTCACCTTTTCTTTTGCTTATGAATATAAACAAAGACCTAATTTGAGGCACTGTAACTGCTGCTACCACTAGGAACGTAATCAATATTCAAAGTAATAGAAGCAGCTTGGGAACGTAGTTTCTTTCTGTTGTCTTTGGTATTTGAACTAAATATATTCACAACACCTGAATTCCTGCAAGAAAATAGATACATGTTTCTAACTACATGCAGAGATAAGGCTAAGAATTGATAGACAATGATACATCCTCAAATATAGTACTAATTAAAACCTCTTAGTTGTGACACAGGTTGCAGGAACATTTTCTTTAGGGGTCAATTGCTACAATCCCAAGACACTGAACTGTGGAAAAAGCACCCCCTGCCCTTGAATAACTGGTTCATAGAAACTAATTTCATTGTTTGGTTCCTACAAGAACCATGCAATGGTTTTGAGGCACATCCTGTTTTTTAAGAACTGACAGCTCTTCTGTAAACTTTGGCAGGATTTCAGGTAATTTTATGTCTCCCCATCACTTCCTGCATCACAATATTGAAATGTGGTCAATTTTTTTTTTTTTTTCCCCAGATTTCCAGTCTCCAGTTCTTTTTCATAGATTGGAGTAACTTTTATTAGAATAAAGTTAGGCTCCACTCCAGGAAATGATAGCTATTCTGCCCACAAGAAAGTTTCAGACGACATGCTTATTTAAAACAATTTTGTCTATATTCCAGAATGCTTGATTCTCTTCAACAAATGAACTTAGTAAATGGAAGCATAATTTTCCCCTCCTCTTTTTATGTCTGTTTATTCACATTCTTGAAGGTTCTAGCAGATAGCTTCTTGTCATACATGCTAAGTGAGCAAACTAGGAAGATGGCCCTCCTAGACCTGCTATTTGTGAATAGAGAAGAACTCATGGGGGCTGAAATGGTAGGTGGGTGTCTTGGCCACAGTGATTGTGAAATGACTTGGTTCAGTGTGTTTAATGTAAGGAGAGAAAAGAAGAGTAGAGCTGCCACCCTGACCTAACTTTAAGATATTCAAGAAACCATTTAGTGGATTATCCTGAGATTTGCTTTTGAAGGCTTACAAGTCCATGGGCACAGGTGTATCTCTAAGAAGTACAGGAGCAGGCAATCCCATTGCAGTGTAAGTGAAGCAAGAGTGGCAAAAGATCCCCTTGGTTGAATAGGGAAATCCTCATGGAGCTCAAGAGGAAAAGAAAACTATATGATCTATGAAAGTAAGGTCAAGCTTCGCAAGAAAATTACAAAGCTGTGGTTCATATATGCAGGAGGGAGACACAAAAGGTCGAAGTTCAATTAGAGTTGAGACTTGCCAGTGATCTGTTAACAAGAAAGGCTTTCTTTTTAAAATCTGTTAATAACAAGAGGATGTCTAAAGAAAACATTGGACCAATACTTGTTGAAGATAGTTAGCTGATTGCTACGGATGAAAAAAAAGTGAAGAAATTTGATGTGGCTTTTGCCTCAGTGTTTAATAATAGGTCTGGGCCTTACCAATGCCCTGAGTCTATGGAGTGCAAGTGCAGGAACTGTGATTTTCCATTTGTGGACACTGAAGTTGTAAGGCATCAGCTGTATCAGCTGAATGTTCTGAAGTCCATGGAGCTTGGTGGGATTTGTTCCAGAATACTGAGGGAACTACTGAATATTGTGTCAGGACTCCTCTTTATCATCTGTTAAAGATCTTGGTGGTTTCTGCTGATTGGAAATGAGCCAATGGTATTCCAATTTACAAAAAAAGGTGTGAGGGAAGAGCCAGGGAACTTGTCATGGTTTAGGAATGGTAATCCCTTCTTCAGTGCTCCCATTGAGGCTCTCTAAATCATGGGCCACTCTCTAACTCCTCTGCTTTCTCTCCTACTCCCAGCTGTAGTGGAGTAGAGTGGAGAACTGAAGGCACAAGAGGTGAAGCTCATGGGTTAAGTTAAGAATGATTTACTGAAAACAGCAATGAAATAAAAGAATAGGTAACAGCAACAAAATTAATAACATAAGTGTACAAAAGAGAGCATGATTCATGTGCCAAAATACATATTGAGGAGCCTACTGCCCGACTGCACCCATGTCACCCTGAGCAGAAAAGTGCCCTTCTTTCTGGAAAGTGACTCCTTTCACTCTGCCTCTGGCAATGAGCTGGTATAGAAAAACCTCCAGGTCTGAGGCATGACCCCTCCAGACTACTGAAAAAATTAACTCTGTCCGGCTGGAACCAAGACAGAACTAATTTGACTACCTAGAAAAATTATGTAGAAGATTATACTAGGCACTATTGAAGAGCATGTAATAAACAATGTAATCATCACATGCAGTCAGCATGGTTTTACAAAAGGAAAGTCCTGTTTAAGGAATTTCCTATCCTTCCAAGATAAAGTCCATCTAGTGGAGGAAGGAAAGTCGGGGATGTCGTTTCCCTGGATTTTAGTTAGGCTTTAGATGCTGTTAAGGAAGCTTTCCTGTCCTGCCACCCAGTAGCACCCTAGCAGTCATACTTGTACCATCTGATCTGGGACAGAAACCCATTTCAGCGGGCAGCTCCAGAGCGGCTAAGCACCCTGCTAACTCCCTACCCCCACCACACTCACACCATCAGACAAGACTTCCTCACTGACTCAACACCATATTTTCCATAGTAGAATCTCAGATATCTTGGTTCTTAAAATAATTTAATCTTGGTGCAATAACTAAGTAACAAAATCACAGCTCATGCTGGGTGCCTTTGTTTGAGGGACCTCAAACAAAGGAAACCTGGGACTTTTATATCATCATGAGTATAAGCTTGCAAGAGGCTTGGGCTCCTTAGCTCCGGTTGTGTCTCTGAGTGCTGGTTCCCTGGCTGCAGGTCCCTATGCACTTTGTTAAGGAAAGGTCAGTAATGCGGGGCCTCTTGCCTGGAGTTCCTGTCACCCAGAGGTCAGCGTGCAGCTCCACTGCAGCTGGACCCAGGGCTATCTGCACTGACTCTATTTCTCAACAATATTGTCCCTCATGACATCCTTCTGGATAAGTTGTCAAGCTGTGGTACAAGCAGGGTCACAGTGTGGTGGGTGAAGCACTGGCTGAGGGACTGAACCCAAAGGATTGTAGTGAGTGGGGAAACATCAGCCTGGTGCTTGGTCACACCAGTGGTGCTCCTCAGGGCTCCATCCCAGGGCCAGTTCTGTTCTGTGCATTTATCCACGGAACAGAAGGGATGCAGCAGGTGAATGCACCAGTAGCAAGTTTGCTGATGATCCAGACTGGGAGGTGCTGTGGGTTCTTTTGAGGGACAAGGGGCCTTTGCAGAGGGGTCTAGATAGATTGGAGCACTGAGCAATCTTAAATGGGGTCAAATTTGACAAGTCCGAATGCTGAATTCTGCACCTGGGGTGGAGTAACAGCGGGCACGGGTATGGAGTGGGAGAGGAGCGGCTGGAGAGCTGCAGAGGGAGCTGGGGCTGGCTGGTGCCCGGGCAGCCCCGAGGACAAACCCCATCGCAGAGCACCGAGCACGGCACGGCCGGCCCGGACAGGCGATGGCCCCGCCGGGCTCCGCCTGGGGCGGCCTCAGCGTGGGCCCCGCCGGGCCCTGCAGGGGAGGGGTGGGAAGGTCCTTCAGTGCCTGCTGAGGAAGGAAACAGAGCTGGTGCGAGGGCTGGGAAACGTGTCCTGGAGACTAATGGAGGAATTTGGCTTGTCTAGTTTGGAGAAAAGGAGGCTGAGGGGTGACCTCACCGCTCTGCAGCTTCCTGAGGAGGGGAAGGGGGCAGGAGAGGCTGAGCACCTCTCCCTGGTGTGCAGTGACAGGATGTGTGGGAATGAGTCAAAGCTCTGCTGGAGGAGGTTTAGACTGGACCTTTCAAAGCATTCTTTTACTGAGAGAGTAGTCAAACTTTGGAACAGGATTCTTAGTGATGCGGTCAATGCCCTTGCCGGTCAATGTTTAAGAGGCATTTGGACAGCAGCCATAATAACATAGTTTAACTTTTGGACTAAGGAGCCATTCAGCTTTGTGAATCAGGAATAATTCTACTAAAACCAAGTATTTTATCTTGGTCCAATTCATTTCTAGAGAAGATAAATAGAACTAACATACATAATGACTAGAGAAAGCATTTTAATAAACATGTAAGTTATCTTATGACTATATGATTTATCCAAGCAGATTTAAATTAGATACTGCACCTGGTGTAAGAAAGAAAAATGCCACTTCAGCATCCAGGTGCAGTCTTGTAAATACTGTTTCCGCAATACCAATAATATGATCCTCTTTTATATCCCTCTAGCAAGCAACGAATTTTCCAGAAGCCTCAGAAAAGATAATAGAGATTAGAGATGGATCACTGGTACAGGTGGCATGCTACTTTTCTTTCCCAACATTAAAATTCTCTTGTCTTCAGTAAATCCCGACAGCATAAGAGAAATTGTCTGCTATTCAAACCATATAATTCCTTTTTTCACAGTGGAAAGTATGTTGTCTGAAAGTAGAGGCTGGTGTGTGGTAGTCTAATGGTTTCACATGCAGTTACAAATTTGGTGCAAAGTTCAAGAATCATTCATTCAGTTATAGTACTAATTCTGATCAATTTTCTACTGAAATGTTACACATTAGTTGAGAATGTTTAATTATTAGAAAAGATACTAGAGCTGCAGATCAAGGTGATTTTTTTCTTGTCCACGAGTTGTGCCAATGGAAAAAAATCAAGAAGATCCAGTCCCTAGGTCTGATTCAGTTCATACTTGGTGACAGTTGCATATGCATGTGGTGATACAATGATCTTCAAAAATATCTGACTTCTTGATTCTGGAAAATTAATAAAAGCAGTAAACTTACCTTCCATTTTCCCTGACAGCTTATGTAAATATTTCTAGGATTATATAGGTAGCAGTTTGCTGACATAAATAAAGACATCTATTTGATGCATCTCCAGGTTAATTAAAGCCGCCTTGCAGGATCTTTTATGTGGAATTCATCTTTCAGATTGAGACACCTAGATTTAGATGGTTATATATAGGTGTCTGCATGTACACTGTATACTCAGCCTTGTATCACAGACACTGGGGCTCTAGTGCATACCCTAGAGCTGACCCCAGCAATTCAAGCTACAATAAAGCTTATATACCATCAAATACCTTTTTAAAAGATTCCTCAGTTCCTTTGCAGTATCAGTTCACATTCCAAACATTTTCCTAAGGCTATTTTCAGGCCATGAACCTGAATACAGTGTACATGCTATGGAAATAAAGGAAATTATATAGAGATTTTGATTTATTAATGATTAATTTTTCTCTTTCAGGTTTCTTTTTCTCATTTTGTGCTCTTTCAAACAAGTTTTTGACAGAGCAATATTTTAAATAATGTAAATGTTAAACAACTAGATAAGTAATGAAAACCATAAGCATTTTTGAGTACTTCTTATTTTTCATGGATATTATCCATAATATTTTATCAGAGGTTGCATTTGCTCTTACGTAATGGAAAAGCTTTGCAGTACCATTGAAAATTATTAGGAGCAGCAGGTTACTAAACAGCTAGAGCTTTCACAGAAACTGCTGTGGTATCCCCTCTTACTTGATTTAATATAAAGTGAAATGTGCTTGACTGGAACATATATGCTTTGACTATTGTGCTTGAACCACATCGCAAAGGCAGAATTGAAACCATACGTTAATGGTATGTGGATATTGATGACAGGAAGGATGTTCTCATAAACAGAGATTGGAATCCATATATCCCTCCTTCTTCTGCTTGTTTTCATCTGCTGGCTAAATAGATGATCCCATGACTTAGTTTGTATCAGTTCTTGGCAATAAACCCAATAGTACAATGGGCCACAAGAAAGGTAACGGCTTGAGGACATCAGCAGAAGAAGCAGCAGGGGTTGCAAAATATTAGCACAAATGTGAATTTTTACAAAGTCCTGTATGTGAATGCAACCCTTTATTGTCAAGGTAATTTTTTTTTTTAGTGCCAATAGGCACATTTTTCTGTTGTGATATTTAATTGCTGACAACAAGCACAAAAGAAAGCATTCAGTGTCAAGCGGTTAATTTGTCTTCATATAAGTGGTGTAATAGATGTATAATATATATTTGATTAGTTCAAGACAAGTTTTATCTGGATTAAGCAAATGGCTCTGTGAGATGACCTCTGAGAAAATAGTTCTCATCCTGGCAAAGCAAATAGATGTTTTTTGCAATTGTAGTTGTTTCATAATATGCATAAAGGAAACTGGCATCTATTTTTCTGCAACTCTGTTAATACAAGCAATGGGATTATTTCACATTTAAGTTCTTATTAATTAAAAAATACTTAAAAGGCCTGATTGTAGAACCATTAAACATGATATAAAATTTTTCACCATTTTAGAAAACTTGCAGTCATTTAACTTTTCATCTCTATGGCCCATGATAGTTAGAGAAACCTTATCTTCAATTTGTTGGTGATTGGGTCCTGGCCATGGAGATGGGGAAGTTGTAGGAGCTTGTGTGCATCTCTTTGCTTATAGCATCACTTTGCTTATAGAACCTGTTAATGGTAAATCTCTTACAAGTGAATGATGGGATTGGGGTGAGGGACTGTAGAGAGAAGACTGTGAATCTCAGATTCTGTTGTTCCATCACAGTAGACATATTAAACCTTCACAGCTCCTGTATTCTATTTATTAATTTGTCATGAATGGGATGTCATAAAAAAACCCCATAAAATACAAACACTTCTGCAAAAAGGTGGTGATTAGATATTAGTCCATCAGAGAGAAAAATTTTAAATATGTAAAGGACATACTTATAAAATTATTCTGACTAGTATATAAGCAGTGTGCCTTTCAGAATAGAGTAACAAAATTCACCTGTTGGACATATTTATTTATTTCTGCTTTTGTTTTAATGCAAATATATTCTGCTTTTCTCCAGTCAGTTCTATGTTCTCTCCAGATAATTCTTAATACTACTAATTTTGGTTTTTTATGTCAGTACCCAGGTAGGTTCAATGAGGGAAAAAACTTAAGGGAAAAAAACAAGGAAAGATGATGTCTTCTCTGTTTAATCTTCACAGAAAAGGCTGTCAAACAAGTCAGATGCGGAAGAATGAGGGTAGGTAACTCTTTAGACGGAAAAGAAAGAATAATTTTGCCAAGAAATACGGTAAGTCAAGAGAAATATCATTCACAGTGAGCCAGATTTGGCTAGAACTTTTCCAGATTCCTCCTATGTATCATGCCCATTTTTCCTGTCTCTTATATCCTCCCTGTTCTGCATTCAGTAAATTGAAGAAATTCCTAAAGGTAGACCTTTTATTCTGTTCTGTAAAAATAAGTAAGAGTAAGCAATTATGTTGACTCAAGGTCTCAATATTGCCCAGTTATCTGGAAAAATGTTCAGAAATAGCTGTTTAATTAAGTAAAGAAAAGTAATTATATGTGCATATATTCTTTATGTGTACAAACACAACTGCTCAGTGTTACCACATAAAGTGAAAACAGTTCAAGCATTTCCTTCACTGAAAATAGCTGAAATTCCTCCCTGCATACTTATAGAGAAGGGCTCAGAGGATGTGTTTTCTGTGTCCCCCTCTATTCCCCTTCCCCCTCCAAAAAATCCCAAGAGAAACAAACAAACAAATCAAAAGAAAAAAGAAATCCCAGATACTGTGAAACCCATTCAATTCAGGAGCAGCAAGACAGCTGGCAAACAGAAAGTTGGTGGAGTTTACTTGTATAGGAGGACCTAAATCTTAGTTTGCAGAGATGTAGATACTCTTCTAATGTCTTCAGTTCATCCTCGAAGCACAAACAAGATTTCAGCTGATTTGTAAACATGAATGCAGAAGATCCAGCTGTGGGAGGAAATGACTAATAAGGAATGCATGACAACTTGACTTACTGTTGACTTCTTGGGTGACCAGTTCAAATAGCCAGAGGATGTGTTAACTAAACCAACAACCAGATTCCAGTGGGTGGAGGTTATGACAACATTTGTCTTTCCAATCCCATGCCAGCTGACACAGACAGAGGGTAGATTCCTGCTGGTTTTGTAGACTCTCTGACACATGGAGCAGTCTTGAATTTTGCAAGGCTCATTTTATCTTTTGATAAAGAATAAGAGCAAGGGAGAGGAAGTGACCTAACCAACCAAATAGCGAATAGTCTAAATTCATGCAGATTTTACCTAATTCGTTTTCATTTAGAATAGGTTGTACATTTTGGCAATTGCCTAGCAAGTTAAAAAGACAAAACTTTATTCATACTAAGTCACTTAGTCAAGATATTCTAGGCAAAATGATGCAAAACATTAAAAAAAAGTATTACGATCCTTCTCTGAACCTTTCAGTAAGAGCAGATCTTTCTTACTGGAGTACCTAAGTAAGGTGACCTAATTTGGCAGGCTCAGAGAGGATTCAAGCTCTTAAGAGACCTAGAAAGTCGAAATTAGAAATTGTGTTCAGATCACAAGTGGAAAGTGCCAGAATGCAAAGAAATCTGCTTTCCTATTGCTTTTATTCTTTCCAGTTTTGTCATATACTGCAGGCTGCTTGAGTTGGATTTCTATAAATCTATGGGCCCTGATGGGTTTAATTCAAGAATTCCTATGTCTGGCTGATGTTGTCTCCAAGCTCTCTCAAAGATTTTAAATGGTCTTGGGAAGCTGGAGAGCTCCCACTAGACTGGAAGCTGGTGAATGGTGTCCCAGTTTTCAAGAAAGGCAAGGATGATCTTTGAAACTACAGATCTGTCAGTCTCTCTCTTCAGCACCTTGTGAAGTTAGGGATAAGATTATTCTGGCAGGTTTTGAAAAACACCTGAAAGACAATGCAGTCATTGGTCACGGCCAGCACAGCTCCATGAGAGGCATATCCTGCTTAGGAAACCTGATTTTCTTTTATGACAAGGAAAGAGAGACCTCAATGAATAATAGAGGGCTGGCTAACCACCAACTGTATGAAGTTTAACAAGGGAAAATTCTGGATTCTGCACCTAGGATGCATCAACTGTGGATTTATGGACAGATTGGGGAATGCTGGAGAGCAGTGCCATGGAAAGGGCCCAGGGCTCCTGGTCCATGGCAAGTTGAACATGAGCCAGCAGTGCCCTGGCAGCCAGGAGGGCCAAGCGTGTCCTGGGGGCATCAGGGCCAGCAGGGCCAGCCGGGCAAGGGAGGGGATTGTCCCCTCTGCTCTGGGCTGGGGCAGCCTCACCTCCAGTGCTGGGGGCAGGTTGGGGTGCCACAATGCAAAATAGATATTAAACTAGATATGTGATGGTCACATTAATAATCTTGCCAGAGTCCAAGAAGCATTTGGGCAATGCTCTCGGACATATCGTGTGACATTTGGGGCTATCAGAGCTGCCCCTGTTTGCAGACTTAATTGGTGTTAATTGACTTGTGGGCTATTGACAGTATATTCTTTTTAGATCTAAAATCTCAACCATATATACATAAGTATAATGCCTCTTTACTGCTTTTTCTTATAGTAGAAAGATTTCTTGCAGTAGAAATCACTGTAAGGTTCATCGATGGAATATGTTGATCTGCTGGAGGATAGGAAAGCACTGCAGAGGGATCAGGACAGGCTAAATCAATGGGCCAGTGATATGAGGTTCATCAAAACCAAGTGCTGAGTCCTGCCCTTGGGTCACAACGGCCCCAGGCAGTGCCACAGGCTGGGACAGAGGGGCTGGAAAGGATCTGGGGGTGCTGTGACAGCAGCTGGACATGAGCCAGGCTGTGCCCAGGTGGCCAAGAAGGCCAATGGCATCCTGGCCTGGAGCAGCAATGGTGTGGGCAGCAGGAGCAGGGCAGGGATTGTCCCCCTGGGCTGGGCACTGCTGAGGCCACAGCTCGAGTGCTGTGTCCAGTTCTGGGCCCCTGAGTGCAAGAAGGACACTGAGGGGCTGGAGTGAGTCCATGCAATGGACCTGGGAATGGCTCTGTAGGAGGAGGAAGACTTATGAGGAGGGACTTGGAGTTGTTTAGCATGGAGAAAAGAAGGCTCAAGGGAGGAAACTCCCTGAAAGGGGGCTGTAGTGAGATGTAGGTTGGTCTCTTCTCCCAGGCAACAAATGACAGGAAGAGAAAACAGCCTCAGGTTGCTCCAGGCGAGGATTATATTAGACATTAGGAAAATTTTTTGATGGAAAACAAGGTCAAACTTTGGAACATTCCTGCCAGAGAAGTGGTAGAGTTATCATCCCTGGAAGCATTAAAAAAAAAAAAAAAAAAAAAAAAAAAAAAAAGTTTATGGCACTTTTGGACATGGTTTAGTGGTGTCACCATGGTGTTGCTAGGTTGAATATCAGATTTGATCTTAGAGGCCTGTTCCAACTGTAACAATTCTATGACTCTATAATTCTATTGTATTTACAAACATTTACAGTCAAATTTGGCCAATAGAAGTTAACAAAACTGACTTACTGACTAATCAATGAAGTGGTGACTTATCCCAGTTGAAGTCTAAGGTCATTAAACCTAAATCCCATAAGTTTTTTTTCTGAAGTGCTAATTTTTGAAGTGTCTGAGAAGTAAGGTGCAAGTTGAATATTAATGGCATTTCAGATGTTACATACAGAGAGACATTATATGTGTATGTGTATGTGTATGTGTATGTGTATGTGTATGTGTATGTGTATGTGTATGTGTATGTGTATGTGTATGTATATGTACCTACTCTGGTTCAGTCACGATTATGGCGCTGGACTAGGAGTCAGAACATCTCAGGCATGTCCAAAAGATGCTCACATTCAGCACTGCTAGTTGTGAAGAGACTATTTTCTGGTATTTGTCAGTTTGGATTATGAAAGTGGGAAGCAGGTGGCTCAGGCGCAGCCTTATACTAGCATGTAAATTCAGCTTTTTGATCAAATGCCAAAACAAAGAAAAGGTTTTCAAATCAAGCTGTAAAATTACTTCAGTTGTATAGATTCACTGTTCAGTCGTATAAAGCTGTGGCAAATGAAAGGAAGAGCTACACTTGTATGTTTTGTACCGTAAACCACTGGAGACAGTTAACACTGAAAACTTAGGCATGTTAGAAGGTGCATGAAAAATGTATTGTTAAAACTGTGTGATGTTTTTAGCTAAAATAAAAATGATCTTGGGTTTGTTTTAAGGTGTGAGTGACATTCCAGGGATAGCATAAGCAGATTGTGGTTACTAGCTGATTTTTTTCCACCTGTTGGTTTTCCATCTGAATTTCATTTGTTCTTTCTTTACTCTCTGTCTTTTTATATTTGTTTTCTTGTTCTATGTGTCATCTTCTCTGCATCATTTTAAATTCACTTTCATAGCAGGGTCATCTCCCTCTCTCATTCCCCTAGAAAGAAAACAAACATGACAACCACAATGTTTGGGTGGACTCACATTTAAATAAGGGTCCTTCCATCCTTTCACAAAACAAAAAGTACTGGACTAACTGGCCTTGGTTATGCTATTTGAAACATTCAGACTTGCCAGGAGTACTGAACACTGCCTCTCTTCAGAACACTGTGTCTCTTCAGATACAATAATGGTTAGCAACCTAATTTTTTGCATCATAACCTTTTCCATTCCCATCCAGGCTCCATCGTTTTGGCATTTAAATCTTCTGCAAATAATTTTTTTTTCTTTCCATTCTTGTTCTGGCTTTTATTATTCCTTCTACAGTGGGAAGTAGAACATAAAGTGATAAAAAAACTTAGTTACATGTTAAAGCTAATGATGTTCACAGTACAAGAAAAAGAGTAATGGAAATCATAAGCTTATTCTTTCATATACTCTAAAGTTAGTAATTTCCTCTTAGCTAAACCATTAAATAATGTGCGTTGATTCTTAGGAAACTGAAATACATTTATTAATTTAATGTAAAACTTCTTAGCAAGTGAAGACCCATTAAAATCACTTCATGACATTTAGCTTTTAATTTAGCCAAACCTGAGGGATCAAATTATTCCACGTGATTTAAGACCAGCAGTGAGTCATACAGCAATTTAACTTAGGAAAAATCTGCCTTGCCACTGTGAAAGTAATAACACGATGCTTTGCTTCTGTAGTCTCAGCTAGATATTTTTTAGACCATCTGATGTGCAGTTTTTGGTGGATCAGCAGCATACCAGACTGTAAAGTTTTTCTCCTCGCAATTTAGTATATAGTCTCTGGAGATACATGTTAACTGAATTTGGCAAAGAAATTTTGCAAGATGAATAAATAAGTCAAGATGAAAATATTTAAAAGTCTTAATGTGATGAGCTACAGTCTGTATCTACATACATTCTGTTAAATATGTTTTCACAGTTTACTGTGTTTTGAAAACTAAAAGATATACT
>VZUA01097724.1:5020-33045 GCA_013401035.1 Horornis vulcanius | reverse complement strand
AAACAGATCAAGCATCCTGGTATGACGGTTGGTGCTTGTTTCGGGCCTGAAAGCTTCCACAATTTCATAGCGCCTTTCCTTCACAATGTCTCCACACACATGAAAATGGCTCTTCTTTCACACCTGAATGTATTGAACTTATAACTTCCTGGATGCTTTTTTTACCTTTACCAAAAGTTTGAAAGTTCCTTCTGCCTTTTCTTTGCCCCTCTGCCTGGTAGCAGATGTTTTTGAATGTGCAAGGATCAGGTAAATTTTGTATTTAATGGAATAAAGAGGTGAGTTACAAACACAGCGCTGTCATTGTACCGCATTAAACAGAGAAATGAAGCTTGGGGTTTGAGAAAAGGAATCATCGTCCTAGAACACTTCTGAAGTATTGTAAATCCTTTATTACAGATGCAGGAAAGAATAAGGAGTTTAATTCCTTTGATGCTTTTTCGACCTGTTTTACAACTAGTTTTCGTTTTTTACCTTCATCTCAAGGAAATTTTGTAAGGAAAATGTTCTTATTTGGCAGTCTTTCTTTACATCACTAAGGCTAGAAATTACTAGATCTTTCAGAGAGAAGTCCAAAGGCTAACTAAAATGTGCTGATTTTGCTGCAGTACTTCCTTCAAGACAAAGAGGGCAAGCATACACAAAAGGGCAGGGAAGAAAGTTGTAACATAAGGCAACTCTTTGCCCTCCTGCTGTTTCTCTAACTTTACTGCTGGAGAAATAGAGGGTTTCCCCCCTCTTTACTTGTACCTCATGCTAAGTTCAAGTGTTGAACTGCTTAGCCATAGCTTTTCACTTCCTCTCTGGTCCTAGGCTCTCAACAGTTCAGCAGAAGGTGCAAAGTTAGCTGGCTAAGGCATCATTCTTCCTTTTTGTTCCAACACAGAGAGCTGGAGAGAGAAGAAGGAATAGACAGGAAGAAGAAATAACTTGAAGGGAGAAAAAGAATCAAAGCAATATCCAGGCTGGTGGGACTTCAGGTGGTCCTATTGTCATGATGTCACTAGAGTACTCCTAGTTCATCTGTAAATTTCATCAGATAGTGAGCCCCCTCAACAATTGCTATGCCTTTATTTAGCTCAGGTTTTCAGTGTTTAGCTTTTATTTTTCCAGACTGCATCTCATCTTAATTCCTCTTTGTATTCCTAACCTCCTGAAATCCTACTACAATACTTAATAATGTTGCTTTTATATATTTATTATTATGGTCATCTAACCTCCCAGTTCAGACTTGTTTACATACGTGATTAAGGTATTTCCTACCTATACTGCCAGGTAATCAAAGATGTTAAAGTCAACTAAATAGAGCACCCTCTGTTTTTTGGGGCACTCTGGGCACTCTGGTCCTTTACAGTTTACCCCTGTATTTTGTTTTGGATTGCTTTGTTTGTTTTCATGTACTGTGACAAAGAAAAACCTCATCCTCAGTGTGCAGACTTGAATGATCCTACTTCAAAATGGTTGGGAAGAAATTTGAGAGGATCCATAAAGGGGCTAACATGATAGTAAAGAACCCTAGAGTGCAACAACCCCAAGGAGAGATTGTGGTATTTAGTCTGTGTTACTAAATATGCTGCAGTGCCAATTTGACGCTCAGGCCTCCAATACCCCATGTAGCCACAGAATCACGGAGTAATTCAGGTTTGCAAGGTATCTCAGGTCATCTCTGGTCCAACCTCTTCTTCACAGCAGGGTCCATTTGAGGTCAGACTAAGCTGCCCAGAACTTCATAAAGCTGGGTCTTGAAAAGTTCAAGGGATGGAGAGCTCTGGAGCACTGGTAGGGTTCAGTCTTCTCCAAATCTTTGCTGGCTATGGGTTTAGAGGAGTGGTGATTGTGAAAACTTTCATGATATGCAAAGGAGACTGAGCACATGAAAAGATCTTTGAGGATGTAGGCTTTGAAGTCCTGCCTATGTCCTGATCATAACAGTGTCCCTTCAGCTCTTGTCTTCCATATGTACATCACAAACTATGCTTGGATTATCACCAAGGTTTTTTGGGGTTCCTTGAGTCCTGTACAACTAGATTGGGATATCCAGGTCCTTAATGCTGTGTTACAGATTAGAAGAGATCCGTCTATCCCCATCTTGAAAAGCATTGCCCTAGCTAAAAACACATTTTCTGTAGTTATCATTGTGTTTCAGAAATTACAGGGAACTTTCTTATTTTTCTCCTTAACATTCAGTAACTAAAGCACACAGCCATGATTGGTATCTTCTTAAAACAAAAATGACTCTAATAACAGTGATTCAAACCTTCACTTTTTATATATTGCAAAAACAAATTTTATTTACTTGCTTTGCTAGCGTTATATGGCACACAAATATCTATTTTTTTATGTTTATAGACACATTTTTCCTCTGTTGTCAGTTGTCTCTCTGGTGATGAGGGTTGCAAAATGTCATTCATTTTGGTTATATATATGCCTTTCTTTGCACAGCACACAAGGATATGCAGGCTCAAAAGCTTCATGCTTGTCGTTTGTCATTATCAGTATCAGAGCAGGCACTGAAATCTAGGAATGTTCTGCTTCTCCCTAATCGTCTTTAAGTGGGTGGCCTGGAACTGGACAAAAGTACAGCCTCACCAGTGCTAAAACAAATATGTCTGCAAATTGGCACTCCTTTCAAACTCAGTTGTTACCAGAACGACCTGCTTCCACTTGGAGAAAACAATACCTTTCAGACTATTTCTGTGTGCTGCTGGACCATGTCCAAAGTAGAGAAACATAGACAGTAAAGGGTCTAGGGAATGATGAGTGGGTGGGGGAATTGGGGGTGCTTAGCCAGGAGTAAAGGAGGCTCAGGGACAACGTTATTGCTCTCTACAACCGCCTGAAAGGAGGGTGTAGCCAGGTGGGTGTTGTCCTCTTCTCCAGGTAAAAAGCAATAGGATAAGAGGAAATGGCCTCAGGTTGTGCCAGGGGAGGTTTAGATTGAATATTAGGGAAAATTTCATACCTGAAGAGATTGTGAAGCACTGCCAGAGAAGTGATAGAGTTGCCATCCCTGAAGATATTTAAAAGGTGTGTAGATGTAGCATTTAGAGACATGGTGATGCCAGGTTAGTGGTTGGACTCAACGATCTTAGAGGCCCTTTTCAACTTAAAATTATGCTATGATTCCACTTTTCTATTTCCCTCACACTGACACTGACACTTCATTTAACGGGTGAGATGCAGGTGTAAGTGGGAAAATGAAAGGAAGAAACTTCTCCTTCCATTTAAAACAGTTCTGCCATGAGATGCTCTGGAAAGAGGATCTATCACCATCCCTGCTAGTTCATGTATGGAGTGATAGGATTGAAGGAGAAAGTACCTTTTCCCTTCTTGACCATCTGAATTATTTTCAAATTTCTTAATTATAATGCTGCAGACATCCTGGGCCCAGTCCTAAAGTGTTTACTGACAAAAAGATCAGTTTTGGCTTTCTCCAAGATGGGCTAGTTTGGCAAAGTACCATTTTCATGCTGAGTTCTCTGAAGCTAGATGTGAGTTCTGGCTTCCATTTCCACATTTTTGCCATTAATAAAGCTTTCCAAAGGACATAGGCAGTTGAGTTGTTACCGTCAAAACTTCGCCTTAGCACAGATTTAACTCAGAAGCAAAGCCCAAGCAAACCAACCAGGCTAACAGATGCAAAGCCTGTCCCCTGAGTAGTTTTCCCAAGTGCAAATGGATTTGTAGAACCTCATAGTGCCAGTGTTGAGCAGAACTTTGTTCAGCTCCTGCACCCTCATAGTCAGAATGGGGGGCTGGTAAAGGGCAATTCATTTCTCTCTTGGTTTTTAATGAGGGTAAAGTCTTAGTCTGCAAAGTAGAAATTGTTGACTTGCAGCATTCCACTTCACTTGGAATGGCTGAATGGAAATGAAATTATTTATGCACTCATCAGCATTCTTCTTGTCTACACTTGTTGCAAATACTGTCAGCTGCATTTAAATGTATTTACTTACTTGTGCATTTAGAAGTCCTCAGGCAGTGGAATAAGGTAAATAATTTTCTCCTGTCATTTAAGGTACTACTTTAATTTTAGCTTAATTGACTTAATTTAGATTATTACCATAAAATTATTATCACGCTAATTTGGAAAGCAAAGTCAAAATCAGAACAGAGTAGGATTGTCTGGAAACGTGTATGTCAGTGCTCTGACTGCACTAGTAGGTTTTGATGGTGCTATCCCCTCTCCAGTGTTCCCCTGACCCTACCCAGGGCTCAGGACCCCATGGCAGCTCCCCAAGACCCAAACCCTGCCCCAGGGATCCTGAAGCAGGGCCAGTCTGTGGACCCCACAGTGCTTCCCTGCCCGGCCATGGACTTCACTGAGTCTTTCCCATCCGTATGCCCATGTCCTGGTCTGGCCTCAGCCCATCACCGTCCCCAGGGAGGTGCAGAGTGATCCCTGGACCTGATGGTGACCTGCGGATTCACTTCCCAGCTCAATCTTGGCTGGCTCTGATCATCACAAACCAGAAACCTGATTTAGAGCAGTTTTCTGGTCAGTCTAATCTAACCCTAGGTCAGATTAGAATAGTGAGCAGCACCATCCTAGATTCCAGCTCCTGCCCTGGTAGCGATACTGACAGACAACAGACATTAAACTTTTGACTGTGCATATCCTTGTATGGTCTGCAAAGAAAGGCGTAAGTATAACTAAACTGGATGGCATTTTGTATGCAGTTTAGAAGACAGGAAACAGGGCTGTTTCAGGGTGTCAGCAGACATGTGGCTGAGCAGAGTGACCAGCTCAGTTGTTCTCATCTGTGCTCCTCTGAGTGTTTGGAGACTGATGCCAATGGAAAATCCTGGAGAAATTACTAAGCCTGTGAAACATAAAAAGTCAAACAACCTTTCAGGAATTTGGAGATCTACAACAATAAGATTGACAGTATCTTCTGATTGGATCTCAGAACACTAAAATCTGAATGTAATTTGCAGTTGTATAACCTTTCCAATTTTGAAACAGATGCACAAATATTAATCAGTGCACACATTTGTACTGGAGCAAAGGCGTGCTGCCATCATCTTTTGGTAGCATCTAGGGAATCCATCTTGCAACCATGGCCAATACACTCCAAGAAAAGACATTTCAAATAGAAGCTCAGACTGGAAGCCTGCTGCTTGTGCAAAGCTGTTGCCAGTAATGTCCAAGTAAAGCCTGTTCCACAAAGCTCACATCTCCTGGGTCTGAAACCTTCAACTGGTTCAACCTTTGAATGCAGCTCACAGTTCTTGTGTGGTGTCTCCTTCAGATGGGAGAACTAGAATATGCTGTTCTGGGTGTTGGCACTCTTTAGATTTATCTAGATTCATTGGCTGGCCCATTTTTTTTACTCATGCTAAACCCTTGTTAGCTGGTTTGATTTGTAGTTGTGGTTTGGGTTTTTAAATAAATATAAGGGCAAGCAAATTTTGTTAAATAACTTTCTGCAATGATGCCTAAGGCCTTGCAACTTTTGGGTTATTTGAGCCATATATATGTGGAATAATTTGAATTGCTATGTTAAATGTGTATGTGAATATGTATGTATGTGCATATGTGTGTGCATTTGTGTGTTTGAATATTTATATACATATAAAGGACAATAAGTGATTAGAAGTATATAGCATGGATTTACAAAGGGGAACTCAGGCATGACTGACCTGATAGCCCTCTACAGGGAGATGACTTGCTTGATGGATGAGGACAGAGCACTAGATGTTGTTTATTTTTGCTTTAGTAAGACTTTTGACACTGTCTCCCGTAACATCCTCATTGACAAGCTGATGAAGCATGGACTAGATAAATGAGCAGTGAAGGGCACTGAAAACTGGCTGAATTGCTGGGCTCAGAGATCTGCAATCAGCAGCGTGAAGCCCAGTTGGATACCAGCTCTGTACTCCATGGACTAATACTGTGGCCAATATGGTCAAACATCTTCATTAATGATCTGTTCAATGGGACAGCACAACTTCAGCAAATTTGCAGATAACACAAAACTGGGAGAACTGTTTGATAAACTGTATGGCTGGACTGGACCTGGAGGAACATCACCACCAAGACAAGGAAGGTGATCTTTCTCTACTCAGCTCTGGTGAGGCATATCTGCAGTACTGGGCTCTGTACTGGGCTTTCCACTGCAAGAGACACCTGGACATACTGGGGTGAGTTCAGGAAAGCACCACAAAAATGAATAAGGGATTGATGCAAGTAGGGTCTAAGAGAGCTAGGGGTGTTCATCCTGGAAAAGAGAAAACTCAAGGATTTCTTACCTTTATGTTTAAAATGTCGGATGGGAGGTAGTAAAGGATGACACAGACAGATTTCTCAGTGCCCAGAGACAGGTGAAAAGGCAATGGACACGAATGGAATACAAGAAAATTTACTTAAACTTTTGGGGTTTTTTATTGTGAGAAGTTGAACACACGAGCAGGTCTCCCAGAGAGATGTCGGAGCTTCCATCTTTGAGATATTCAAAACCTGCATGGACATTGTCCTGAGCAACCTTCTGTAGGTACCTTATGGTGAGCAGTGGGGTTGGAACAGATGAACTTCAAATGTCCCTTCCAAACTCAACAATTCTGTGATTTTATATATGTGTCTATATATGTAGCCAAATATTTATGTGTATATACACATTCAGAGCATTTTATTATTTCCATTTTATTTTACAGCAATTTGAGTTATTCCTTTCAATTCATGTTTTTGCCTTGGTATAAATGCTGTGCTTTTGCTGTCAGTTTTTTCTTTGGTTCCATCAAGTCTTAGACAGAACCCAGTAATGAAGAGTCTCTTGGAGGAAAAAAGGGTTCCTCATAAAGGGATGTAGAAATAGCTGTACAATTCTTGTGAACACTGTAGTAAATATCTGCCATTGAGGGTTGAGGGTAGGGTGGATACTGCAGGGAGGAGTGTTGGTCACAATTCAGTTAACATCTGCAGATCTTCAGAGTGGTGACTGACAGGCTCAATTTTTTTTTTAAGGTTGCATTTCCAGCTTGCTGAGTTATAGTGTCACACTAAGGTTGGTAAGGAGTGAATTCATTACAAGGTCTGATGTTGAGGTTAGGTGGATAGGTGTGACTCATCCCTGCTCATGAACCTCAATTAATCTTGTTGGACAGCTTTCAAACAGCCATAGAGCTCCCATTGGCACATCCTGGCACTCTTGCTTCTCCAAGAGGGGACAAAGGCCTTCCTCCTCCTTAAGTCTTCAGCAGCTGAGTGAGGAAACAAGTTGTACAATAAAAAAATCTGAGGACTGTGGCCCTGTCACACAAGCATTTTTGCCAAGCAGGAGCCAGCATGAATGATAGGGCAGACAGCAGGCTCCCCAGTGATGCAAAACCATAGGAGGAATATTATGAAGGTAAGGAAAAAACACGTAGTTGGGAATCATGGAAGTTCCCAAACTTAAAGTATGCAGCTTTATTTCACTCATGTTCTGTACAGGCATCGTGATGCTGCAGGGACCTGGCCTCATTCAGTAGATACAAATTATGTATGTAATTTATTATGTTCTGTTTTCTCAAGCTCCTCAAAAATTAAAATCACATTGTGCCACACTGTCTTGACCTTAATACGTACCTTCATCATTGTCACTCCAAAAAGTTTGGTAGGACCAAACACATAAAAGTTTCCCAAAGGTCTTAAACCCTATCCAATCTAGGCCCGCTTTTTTTGGGGTTGGCAGAAGATGCAATTCTGGCAGTGTCTCTGGTGGTACACCAGCCTTTGTGGCTTGCAGATCGAGGTCCAGAGACAACCTTGTCTCAGCCATACGCGTCACTGAAGTACAGACAGAAATCTGGTGGGGTCCAGTCACTATGTCACCAGCTGTTCAATGTAAACATTCTTCTCCTTCTCTTCAGGTCCTTCCCTGGTCTCTGTTGTGGCCCATCCCCAAAACCATTAGTATTTTCTCAGTTGGCACTGACTTCTTAGCCATGTTCACCCTCTGCAACTGGGTCAGACTGGTTTCCATTGTAGCATCACTGAAGTTTACTGTCCTAGTAGGAAATGTGACATTCTCTGTTAAATAACAAAACCTCAGTAACCGAGAATGGGAGCAAGGAGAAGGAGTAATGGTTTGGGTGTGATGCAAAATTGGTGGAGGATTGCACTGGTTTTGAATTAATTGAGGTGAGGTGAGGAGGGAAGAAGCCACCCACAGAAATGATTTTTCTAAGAGAAGTTGCTAGCATCTTCCTCCATGTGTGAAAAAACCAATCAGTGGCTAGTTTGAATATTGACAGCCTGTTAAACCAATTAAAGAGCTGAATACACCTCTGTGAGATTCACATTTTAAGATGAACAAGCCCAGGAAAGTCTCTTTTATTTCTGGCCAGGCTGGGCTGGGCAGGCCCTGCTGAGGGGCTCAGCCCCTTCCCGGGGAGCCTGACGGGCTCTATCCAGGCAGGGCCAGTTCCACCCAGCGCCGTCAGGCCGGCCCATGGCTGGAATTAAACACATCTCATGGGCCTGAGACCAGCCTTGTGGCCAGAGAGGCTGCTTCCATTCTGGCCAGGCCCCCTGAGATCCTGGCAGAGCCCCAGCATGGCTTGAATCTATCACCTTGACTGCTTTGGCCACTGCCCAGCAGAAACCATGACCATCTGCAGGCCCTGGGCGAGATATTGACACTTTCACTGCACAATGAAACTTGCAAAACATCGATCTTCTCCCCAGTGAGAGAACAGGACAGAGTGAAAACACATAGAGAAACAAAATGAAGACACCAAGGTCAATAAAGAAAGACTCAAGTTCCAGATGGAGGGAGAATGAAGAGACGCCTTAGTTTTAGGCTGAAATTCTTTTGTAAGCCATGGTGATGGACTGTGATTCACCAGAATATCCCTTTTAATTCATGGAAAGAGCATAGGGGAATGGAATGTTCAAATTGTAGACATGAACAAAGTAATTTGTGCTGAAGTAGCTGTGATCTTGTGAGAAGCTTGAGCAGAGAGAGTGATGAAGACCCTTTGCCCCTAAGAAGACCTCTGTTCCCAGAGATGAAGATGATCTCAGAGATAGATGAAGAGAACCTTTGCTTTTGAACAGCTCATCCTTAAAATAGTACCCCATAAGTTTGACATGGCCCATAAACATAGCTGTGGGAAGGCTGCCTGAAATGGGAGGGACTTCATGATTGCAGATTTCTGTGCAGCTGCTATTCGTGAAAATTGAAGACATGAGAGAAATGTTTTTTGTGGAGAAGTCTCCATGACATAGCAAGAGAGACTCCTCTCCCTAAGCAAACTGATGAAAGACTATTTTAGAGGTGGAAAACTGACCTAAGTCCTAAGGTTTTGTCTGTATGTTGTCAGTGGGAAAGAAAAGAAGGTTGTGGGGGGAGGAGAAATGTTCTGAAGGTTTTATTCTGATTCTTATTTTTTTTCTTTCTTTCAGTTCTGTTGAAATAAAGTTTTCTTTATACCCTTTAAAGTTTGAGCCTGATTTGCTCTTCTCCTAATCCTATCTTGCAGGAAAAAAAAAGAGTAAATAATTCTAGTAGGTGCCCTGGCATTTGGCCAGCTCTCAACCCACCACATTATTTTGTGTGTTGCCTGGAAAACTCAAATTGGCAAACCAAAACCACTACAAGGATGTTTGAAACTTACTTCCTTAGCAGATCCCGTTGGCCTCCTTATGTCAGGATGTAAACTGTTATTTGCTGAAATGAATACAGAGTATTGCTCTTCCACATGGAAGATTCAGGCTTTGACTCAGCCACACACTGCAGATGGAGGTTTACTCCCACAGACTGCATATGGAAAACTCTATTTACAATCCTGGCAGCCACCCCCTCACACCACCCCAGGGTCAGCCCCCTGCATCCAAGGCCCCAAAGGCCAGCTCCTGGTGGTGTAGCCACAGCTCAGGCTGCTGTGGGTGATGTACAATCATGAGGAGGAGCCACAGAGAAGCTACAGAACAGAGGCAAGAAAGGACACAAAGGTGACACTCCTTGAAGAGTGTCTTTCACACAGCTAAAAATGCCCCAAAAAGAGGGATGGAAAGAGGATGAGGGGTGGTATTGTTGCTATTTGTAATTTTTTCTTTCAAATCTGGGTTCTTACAACTATTTTAAAGATCAGGAAAATGATTTATCCTAATGTCTAATCTTCTGGTAACAAGATCAAACGTTTAACACAACTTCAACTCAACTGACAAAAGCATATGATATTGCATGCCCACTCCCATTTTTGTCCACTTTGTCTAGCAGTTCAGGAGCAGGACAGCAAAGTCCAGGTTGCCACTCAGTTAAAGCACTTATGTGTTCTCGATGCCACTGCCCTGCCATGTGGTCGCTCATTCTGGAGAGAGCACTTCCAAGGCGATGTCACAGGACTGTGACAAGAAGACTGCTAGGTGTAGCTCTATGTCTTGGAAGAGGAACTCATGCAGAGAAGAAAGACAAAAGAGAAAAGGGTATGTCTGGACAGCTTTCAGTGTTTCTTGATTGGCTTGATGCCTTGAAATGGTCAGGAAAAGAAATGAATTCAGAACATTTTAATTTATGGGCCAAACAAGAGGTTCCTTTAATTAAAATTTAGGAGACAATTTCAAAAAGAGAAGTTTGAAGGATAGCCCAGAAGAAACAAGACATTTTGCTATGACAAAACAAACTTCAAAAAGTCACAATCCATTGGTATACTGAATCTAAAATAAAATGAGGAACAAACCAGCAGCAAAGCAGAAGACACTAAGAAGCTATGCTGAATGCAAAAGATTTAATCTTAAGAGAATTGTATAAAATCACAAAAGAGAACAAGTCAGATTTTCAGCTGCTCTGACCCAGCCTTGGGAGGCAGAGGCAAGCCCTGTCTTTGGAAGCCTTCTCATCCATGGCAAGAATTAACCCAGCATTTTGCTCACAAATACACTGTTTGCTGTGATTCACTTTTCTGAAAAGGGACAGGGTGCTTCTCCTCAGAAGGATCCTGAACAAGCAAACAGAATTTCTCCTCTCAAAAAATGTATGAGTTAAGGTAACAGATGAGGGTTCAGACTGTGTGATACAAGGCTGTTCAAGATAAATTATGTGCCTGTTTTGTGCTGCCAGCATGACTATAAATAGAAGAAACAGGCATGCCAGGATTTATGAACAGTTCAATAGAAAATAATCAATTTTTGGATGCAGCAGTATTTTGGTAGTTGCTTGAAGGTATCCAGGTAGCTGAAACTCTCTTGGACAATTCCCATTTTCTTTTCTCCATGGTCAACCTTCCTTCTTCTGTACTCTGCTAAATACTGTCTTGCCCTATCAGCACCCAGTCACCATGAAGTTACAAAGGAGATGATATTTCCATTACTGACTATGTAATTCTCTTTTTTAAATCCTTGACAGGTGCCATTCTAATACTACCACAACCTAACCTATTTATTTTTTCCTGACTTCTTTAGTGGACTGTTTTCACACTGTGTTGAAAGGTCAGTTCTGAGATCCATCTCAGTTGCTATCAGATCCTCACCTGCTGCAAAGATTCCTTCCTAACTTGCATATCTTTCAAGTGTGTGTTTTCATACAGTTGTGCCTGCTGTCCTTTGCATTTGGGACAGTCATGGTGCAGTACTATGCCTCCAGAATCCCTCTCTTAGGCCTTAATAATCACTTGTTTCCCTTTAGATCCACAATAACTCCACATGGACTACTGGTGTGCTCAAACCACCTGGCAACAGACACAACGAATTCTTCTTCCTATTTATCAGTACTTTTTTGCATCCTCTGTTGGCTGTTGATGGTTCTGAATGCCTTGGAGACACCTTTATATTCTCTGTTTGTACAGTACCTAGCACTACAAGCTCTTGGTTCATTGCTAAATTCTTACAGTATACAACAAGGTTGACAGGAATAACCATGAAGAGGTGGATTGGGTTATGTGGAAACCAGTTTGACATACTGGCGTAATTTCATAGGCTGACTCTTTTGGTTAAAAAGCTTCTTGCACCACTAATAACTTTCTCAGAAAAGATAAAAGATGAACACTTGGGGAAATGTAGGAACATCTTATCAGAGAGGGAGTTTTCCTTCAGCTGAAGTTGGATACGTGAGTTGATGTGAGGTGACATTTCACTCAGCAGCTGAGTAAAGTGTTGCCTCTGGGCAGGTGGTATTGGACTCCAGTGCTCCTAGTATTGAAACAGGGACTAAGAAAAAAGGAAATAGTTCTTCCATCTACTGCAATATATTTACTATCAGACCTGGCAAAAATAAACAAATTAAAAAAAAACCAGCAAGCAACCAGCTTCTGTTCTAGAGGGAAGCAGGCAATTTATGGGTTTTTCTACTGGTTTAATCTTGTACTACACAAATCTTTTAGTCTTATACTATGATGAATTTTGCCATAACCTTGATGCATGGCTCACACAGACCTGAAGGTCAGAGAGTAACTTTCACTCACAGCCATCTGTGTATCTTAACCTGCTTCTTACCCATGAGCTTCTCATAGACTTTGGAGACTGTTAAGGTCAGGTAAAGCCATTATGATTATCTAGTCTGGCCTCCTTCATGACACACTGAATATCACAATGATTCTGGCATCCCCTAAGGGGATTTTTTTTTCTTGTTATTTTACATAAAGGAATTCAGTTAGACTCTCCCTAGGTGTTCTTATTGTCCTACAGACCTAAACCAGTAATGTTTACTTTTGGCTAGTGTAGTTTGAAAGATTATAATAAACTCACAAGCAACTGCTAAGGAGATGCTTTGATCTCCTTGTAGGATTAAAAAACCCCAACCTTTCAATTTTTGTTTTAGATCAGAGCTGCAATCATTTGGCTTCAGATTCTAACACTGAATTCTAAATCCCTTTGGAAATTCAGAGGGATCATCCTGATGAACTTAGGTAAGCAGTGCCACTGTGTTGCAGTATTTTTTGTCAAAAAGGATATTGCTCACATTATCTTAAGTTCTCCTTTACATTCATTCTGAATGCCTGCCATTTCTTCATTTTTAATGTCCTCTGTAAACAACAGAGTACATATTGACTAGGTATCCTTGATACAGGGAGGATTTGCTCATGGCTGGTCATTGTGCTGGACATATGTACCACAGCATGCTGCAGCGTGCATTTTTCAACCGTAACACCACTATCAGAGTTATACTAAAGGAAACTTTCCATAATTTCATTTGATTCTGTGAAAAATGTAATGTATTAATCATCCAGTAGTCCAAGAATTTATGATATTTTCTCATTTCTTGTAATTCATAAAGGCCCTCATAGCTTTCTCCCTTGCATGATGACAAACAATAAAACTGCATTTCTGTCATACTTAATCAATGAGAGATATTAGGGCTAATTTGTGTTAAAGAAGATCTGCTTTACGCAGATTTACTGATCTATATTTCTAAATGACTGCCGAAATCAATTCCTACCAATAAAGGCTAAGATATCATAAAGAAATCAATATGAATCCACAGTCCCAGAATTATCATGAAATTAGAAGATATAATGTGATCATTGCATACCAACCGATTTTACAGCTGCCAGGCCATAGTATTAGTATCTGGCTGGTGGAGGCACATGCTCGTATACTCTCTCACATACACACACTTGCATATAGTGTTTTACAGAAGTAAAGGTAGAATTGCTTAATGGATTAATTCATGCTACATATTAGTATCTACCTCATTAAAGATGAAACACACCAACTCTGTAGTCAATATGGTTTTGGGACTAGGAAAATCCAAAAGCAAAATTGAGAACTGGTGCAGTTGAACACAACTTCTCTGATTTCTATTTTACTAGTGTGTCTTGTTTCTGTTTATAGCAGGGTTGAGTTCCACCTTTATAAATCACAGGTGTTTGAAAATAAGATGGTGTGGACTTCTGGATGTACCCAGGTCAATTATAAATCCCTCCCTTCAGCCTGCCAGTGATTTCAGTGGAGCTAGAATTTATGCCTGCCTCGCTTCCTAGCTGCATGGTGAGAGTGAGTCATTCACACTGGCTCTGCAGCACCATGCTGAGGTTGGGAAGGAGCAGACTGGGGACTGTGGCCTTTTTCTCCAGAAAACAGACCTCTGTTCCCATCAGGGACAGTTTGCTTCAGCGCTAGAGAAGAAAGACTACTTCAGGTGCCATAGCTAAAACCTGCATCCAGTATTTCATTGTGCCACATACACCTGGATATTTACCCATGTACCAGGTTGTGAGTCCTGGTGCCTAGAAGGTGTTTACCCAGCCATATTTAAATCTCTATCTCAGTCATGGTGCTGTGCTGCCATAACACAGCAACAAAACAAGCCCAGAAAACATTTCCAGCCACAAATTTGTGTTGTTCTGGTTTCCTACATAAACTGTCATTGAACTCTTGAGCATAGAAACAGCACTTTTCCTTGTGAGTGTGGCACTCCAAAACTGTGGCCCTGCTGGTCACAATTCAGCCCATACAAAGTTAAAATAGACAAGGGATGTTGGATGACAAATTAATTGCCTGGAGACTCAGTACACCTTTTCACCAGAGGGACAGAATAGCAGCATTAGAAAGATTACTCCACCCTCCTTATTTTAGTAGAAACAAGCTGCAAATGGCCGTTTTGGAAACTTGTTTCTGTCTCTGCTTGTAGTTGGAGTCTCGAGGTATTTGCATCATGAATTCATGTCTCAAGCTATAATATTCTTCACTGGTTTGTGCCCTATGTTCAAAGGTCCTTATTTTTTACCACTCAGTGAGACGTAGCCTTTTACATGTCCACAAAGTACACAGACCCATGGGCATCCACTCATATTTCCCAAAATAGCACAAGTAAGGTCATGGGGGCCAGTGGGAGTTGTGGAATGTTAGGCTGCTCACCTTCTTCTTCAACATGTGTCTGCCAGGCTGTTGCACAAAGCTGCATTCACTGGAATGGGGCTATAGACCCTAGAGAGTCACGGTGAATCAATTTCTGAGCATCCAATTTGTTTAGTCTGAGTGAATTAGTAAAATTGTGAAAAAATGAGCCGAGGAAGAAACAGGAAACAATGGTGTAAACCTTTGTGATTAGTCCTTTCCCTCTAGTGTGATTTCACCCCACTCTCTGTTCTCCACTCTTTTTGGCTAGTTTGGGCTTATTTTGGCTTGTTTTGGCTTGATTTCTCTCTTTCATAAAGACATGAGTAGAAATCTTCTGAGCTCCTGCACTTCCAAAATTACCATGACCTCAGAGAAAGAATAATTTTAAATGATGTACACTAAAGCTATCCTCATGAGTAGAAATTAAATATTTAGCATCTGAGGAAGCTTCCATTTTAGCTGTTCATCTTCTTTTCGGTGTGACATTTCTATCCAGCTTACACACACACATATCTCATTTTAGTTACTGACTTAGAAGAAGTCCGACTTTGTGTAACTGCTCACAATAAAAAGTGTTTTCAGAGTTTTATATTTATCAAAAAACCTGTAACAAAGCCTACAATCCTTGCAAATATATTCCCAGTGTTTGAAGACATTTTATTTCTGAGACTTGATCAGTGGAAAAAGGAATCTGGTTTTCACAATTCTCTGGTGGTATCTCTAATGCGTTTTGACTAGTGGGAATCTCCACATAAATTTTTGTAGTAGGCTTTTATGTGTGCATGCATGTGTATAACACAAGGGGGTTTTAAGAAAACACTAATACATAACTAGAATGGAGCAGGTTATACATAACAAGAAGGGTGCAGATTATTCATTACCAAGTCAATAGTAACAAGATTAAAATATTTAGTTATTATATTTCAGGAAACGGAGAAATTTCCATTACCTTGTAAATGAGCTTTTAAGCTTTCCTCTATACATTGCTTATCACTCTCAGCCCAAGATGACACATGCCTATCTCTGTAAGCTTGGGGACAGACAACAAAATCCCTAGAGCTCTACAACACAAGTGAGTGAATAAATAAGAGCTACTTCTCACCTCTTAGTTTAAAAAAAACTAAAGCAACACAAATATTTCTTAAAAAAAAATAATTATGTAAAATAGTTGCAGGTTTTAACCAGTTTCCATAGGGCAGTTCCAGCTCACAAAAAAAGCATTTCCAGTGCATTATGCTGTCTCTGCATACTAGAATCAAAAAAATAAACAAAAATGTCAGTTGTAAAGTTCTGGTGGGCATGGGTCAAAGTGTCCCTATGGTAAGAACCACTCCTGGATTTCTGGTTGTTGCAAGAAAAAATCCTGAATTTCAATTTCTTGTTGAATAACTGTTTAATTTCTTCACATCAGTCTTACATCATTGGTACGCCGAAAGAAGAATATTCCCCTGGATGCCAGGGGATTTCAAAATTAAAATGATTGTGTGTGCTCATCAAGAATGAGAAAAGACCTGGAGCTGGGTAGGGTAAGCATTTCAGAAAAATTGCAAATGCCACCAAATTCAGACAGTTTCTCAGGTTGACAGAGGTTAGGATTTTGTCTTCTAAAGATATGTTGGTGACATGACCTGGAGGTCTGTAAACTAGTCTTCCACCAATATGGGACTAACTAGCCACCAGGCCACATCAGCCAGGGTTCTATCTGAGTCTTGAGCACCTCCCAAAATGGAAAAGTTTATCACGCCTCTGGACACCTTGCTCCTCTGCTAAACAATCCTTCCGCTGAGAATTGTTTTGCTAAAATCCAGTCTGAGCCCTCCACTCTTCAGTTTGTGGCTGTTGTCCCTTCTTACCTCATCAGCCACCGTCCTCTGCACACTAAATGTAGTCATCTCCACAATATCTCCTTGGAGTTTGCCCACTTGAGGACCTTGACCACTGACCATTTTGGTAGCACCTTTCCAGACCGTTTTCATCTCTCCATCCATCTTAACAGGACTCAGTGTTCTATTGCCAAGCAGTTGGAAATAATATGAGTAATTTCCCTGGATCTGCTGATTGTATTTCTCCTGATTTTGTGTCTTTAGTCTAGACATACACCTGAGCTGCTTCTCTTGATTTTGTTGATAGAGAACTGGAGAGTAAGAAGCATCTCTAAGCATGATTCATCCCATATTTATGTAGCTGTCTAAGACAGGTCAAATAAATCATGTACTGGTAGTGATTTTTACTTTCCATCAGAATGGGGAATAACTGTGCTGATGAAACATACAACAGAAATGTCTAATGCTGAGAAAAATGAATGCCACCTCTTCAGTCCCTAGTAGCAGTGCTTCATTAACTAGTAAATAAGGATGACAGAGGACAGGTAATTATCAAATGCTCCTATGGAGAAAATAAATGTTTTATCATTTCAATGTGCTGGAGTCTTGGTGATGTGTTCTTTGCGTAGGGACAGATTTTCAAAGATCCAAGCATCTAAATATACAGGTAGTCGCCTACTGCAGATCAGCTAAAAGGACTATTGCGAAAGGTGCTAAAAAGCAGTGGTGACCTGGGTTCCTAACTTGTCTCCAGGATCTGTAAACCTCCCTAGCTATTTCAGTTCCCATGCAAATCTGTGTTCTAATGCTCTTTTGATCATGAACTTCTAAGTTGTTTGGTTTTGGAAATCAGACCCAGCATGCTTACATTTCTTAAGTGTCAGACAGAAAACCATATACCAGGTAAATCAGCTTCCAGATTCTGCCTGGGCAATATCAGCTCATGGTGCATCCCCATAAAACCCACAACACTGTGTTCTCTGCTCACCTTTAAAAGATGCAATCAGAATATGTATCTAGATGCAAATAAGTCTTGATGCTAATGTATTTGTACTGCAATTCCTTTCAAGTTTGAATGTCTTTAATTTCCAGATGCAACTCCTGCAAAGATTTGAGAAAAGAGTTGCAATGAAAAAGACACTCTCCAAGTGATTAGAGGGGAAAATCAATTGTCCCTGACTGTCATCTCCAATTACCAGCTTGCAGGTGGGCCACTATGGGATTATATATCCGTACTATACACACACACACATACACACACATTCCCACTTTCTCTGCATCAGGATTATTCGTTATGATGTTGAAAAAATATTTTTCAGAATTATATGAAACTCAACATTTGTTTCCCAATAAACTAATAAACACACCCTGTGATGTTTTTGGTTTTTTCCCTATTTGTCAGAGGAAGACTGTATGCGTTTGAAAATAATTACAAGAATGAACTCCAGATGGTCCCGTTGTCAAGGTACAAAGGGTGTTTTTTTGGCTTAACTAACATGAATTGTGGCAGAGAGAAATCAGGTACTCACAAAGCTGAACAAAACACATATTCAATGATATGTCTCTTCTTTTCTGGGCTATTTGAGTAGCATACTTTGAACTTGAGAGAGAGAGAGAGAAAATAAATAAACCTCTGTGAACAGGAAAACAAGCAGCAGAACACATAAACGCTGTGTTAGGTGTCATATCTTCCAATCCTTCATCTATACAGTGTGGTGTAGCATTGAATGTTTATATATATGAGTCATAAGCATATCCATTAATATATGTATTTATGAAATATACGACACCTAGAAAAAAATAAAACTACAACAGACAAGTTGAGGGTAAGAATCATTGTAAATCCAAACAGTGCTATCTGCTGCTGCCAGAATCATAATTGTCTGCCTCTAACTGCTGCCTCTGCTGCCTCTGCTGCCTTGTCACAACGCTCAGTTAAAGGAGTTCCATGGCCAGGTGCACCCAGCTCCAGTGTGGTATCTCTGAGAAATTGGATGCAGCTCTCCTCAGTCCTTGGATATCCTCATGAAAACAAGTTCAGTTTAGTCTGGCAGGTATGCCTCCTTTTTTTGTTTTTGTTTTTGTTTTTTTTAATCCACCCTGACTTTTCATCATCTATTTAGAAAAGTTTTTGTGAATTTGCATAGTTTCATGGATTTTGACACATCATTTTTGACAACCTAAAACTGTTTAGGGAAGCCACCAATCTTTGTGGCTTTTAGCCATCAGAAGCTGCAACCATCCATACATTTATCACATGACTGAAGGTGGCCAAAACCATGTGTTCAGCAGCCTGTCTGTGTCACCTCTTCCTAGCTACCAATCTGCAGTGATGGTGGTTTGTGCAGTACCAGATCAAAGCTGCTGGGCTCCTTTGATCAGTTCAGCTGAAGCTTTTTTATGCCTCTACAACAGGTTTACAGCATAGTCGTTTATGAACTGTTTTGGACACCAATCCTGCAGGTGACAGACAGGATCTGACTTGTGCTGCAGCCAGTCTCCCCTGAGGTGTTGCACCCAGATTGGCCATCTCATGATGAAATAAGCTCTGACCAGCTGAGAGAACTACAAGGTTTTTAGCTGCCCATTCCAGAAATCTTTGAGAGAGCACAGGGGAGGGAGAGTGCTGACCCAGTATGTGGATATAAGAGAACAATCCCAGCTGTCTCAGCCCTTCTTCATAAGAGAAGTGTTCCACCTTTCTAATAATTTCTGTGGCCCTCCTCTGGACTCATTCCAACAGGTCCATGTCCTTCCTGTGCTGGGAGCCCAGAGCTGGATGCAGGGTTCCAGGTGGGGTCTGAGCAGAGCAGAGCAGAGGGGCAGAATCCCCTCCCTGGCCCCGCTTTGGATGCAGCCCAGGACACGTTTGGCTTTCTGGGCTGTGAGTGCACACTGACAGCTCATGGCCAGGCTCTCACCCACCAGCACCACCAAGCCCTTCTCAGCGGGGCTGCTCTCAATCCATTCATCCTCTAATCTGTACTGCTGACGGGGACTGAACTGACCCATGGGCAGGACCTTGCACTTGGCTTTGTGGAATTTCATAAGATCTGCATGGGCCCACTCCTCTAGCCTTTCAAGATCTCTCTGGATGACATCACTTCCCTCTGGCATACCACTGCTCCACTTGGTGTCATCTGCAGACTTTCTTAGAGTGCAATCAATCCCGATGTCTACTTCAGAGATGAAGATATTTAGGAGTACTGATGACAGAATGGAACCTTGAGGGACACCACTTGTTACTGGTGTCCTCTTGGACATGGATCCATGGACTGTAACTCTTTGGCCATCCAGCCAATTCCTTATCCACCTAACAATCCATCCATGAGACCCACAACTTTAAAGGTAGGAAGGTTGTGGTGGCCTGTATCAAAGGCCTTATACAATACCAAGTTGAGAGCAGATGTAGCTCTTCTATTGCTCACTGATGCAATTTCTCCAACACAGAAGGCCACTAGAACATAGGACTCTTTAGGCAGATGTGACATTAATGAAACCTGAGAACAAGTGCAAACTAAGCATTTTCCAGCAAACCTTAAAGACAAGAAAAGGTGGGAACTTCTGAGTAGAGGTTAACATTTCCCAGATAGTCAATATCCTGAAAAGAAGAAATCAGAACAATTTATATGAACGTTACTAAAGTCCTTATAAGGAGGTGAAGAAGAGGTCAAAAAAGAAAAGAAAAGGATTATGGGAAAATTATTACCATGGAAAGAATAGGTTAGAAAAAATGTAACTTTCAATAAAAGCAAAAATTGTGAGTCTCAATATCACTTAAAGGAAATAATTAATAGAACCAATAGGTCAGCTGTGGAACTTCTCATCAAAGGATATTTTTTGTGACCAAGAACTAACCAGGATGTTTTTGTGGGTGCCAGAATTACCATAATTAATTATGCACATGCTGTAGGGTACATTAAACCAACATTTCAGAGCTGATTATCAACCCTTGTACCTCAAATAAGAAGAGGATGGGGAGGAGAAACAGATGACCTGATACACGACTTGCTGCAGCATCTTAATGTCTTACTGTAAAATTTCTTGTCTGTCAGAGATGGAGTACAACCCACAGACACAGGTTCAGCCTTGCAAGGAAACATCTGTTTTGCTCAGTGGTTGCCTGGCCACATCCTTCTGAGACACTCATTAGTCAAGTGTTATTTGTACTGCTTGTTGAGGACATGAGAGGATTAGGACTGTCTAGCACCACTGGAGCATGAGTCACCAGAATAGTGTCTTTTCCTGGATGCACATGAGAAGCTTCTTTTGTTTCTCTTCAGCTGTGATGATGACCGGGTCATCAAAAAATGTCCTGAGACATCCCAAACTAAAGTTTTAAGCCTTTGATGATCCACAAATCTCCTTGGTCTCCAGTATCCCTTTTTCTGACATGAACAGTATAGATATCCTGACATTCCAATTACAAGACCTGCCTTTTCACTTCTCTAAAGCTTTGTAGGGTGATGCCTCACTTGTTGAAGGACCCTGTTTATGAACATTAGCAAGCATAAGCTTGAAAAGGGTACTGGGTGCCCTTAAATCCATGGAGCATGCCTTTGAAATCAAAGGCTCCCCCTGAGGCAGGAGGAGCAAGAATACATTCTAGTTTAGTATGGTTTTGCTTGTAGCAAAGTTAACTTATAAGGATGATGAGACCCTGGAACAGGTTGCCTAGAGAAACTGTGGATATCCCATCCCTGGCCTTGTCCAGGGCCAGGTTGGATTGGGCTCTGAGCAACGTGGTCTAGTGGAAAGTGTCTCTGTCCATGGCAGGGGAGTTGGAACAAGGTGGTCTTTGAGATCCCTTCAAACCTAAATCTAGAATATGATTCTATGATATGATCATAATCAAAGAAATATTGTGGGTCTTCTTCAATTTCATTTTGTGATTATTCATATAATTACACACCCTGGACTCTTATTCATTTATAAATTGCAAATGGGTTAGACAGCAGTTGAAGGATAATTGGGTAGTTTACATAAATTAGATCCCTTAGGTATATCCAGGACCAAGTTGAGATATTCAAGCAGAAGAAATGTGAAAAAATACAGAAAAAGTTGGAATTAATTAAAAGGCAACCCACTTAGTCACATTCAGAGCATGTAGCTTACTAAAACATACAACAGACCTAAAGGGCAGTAATCTATTTTTGGTTCTTGATCTGACTGCAGTCAAATGACTACAGAGCATGTATTATGTGCTTTATCTCTATTATCTTTTTAATAATAAGGTGGTGAATGATTGTAGGTGGGTTGTCATATTTTAGAAGAAAAATTCCCCCTGATTTCCACCTCCACCATACAATTTTCTTCTCAAGCTGCTTCTGCACTGAGCTATTTGAGTTTCACGTGTAATCTTCTGTATTTTCTTTATTATCTGTTTTCCCTAACCTCTTGGCATGCTGATTTCTAATAATTTCTTTGAGATATGTATGGCTCTTCCACAGAATAAGCGTCTGCAAGGTTATGTCAGGTTATAAAGCTAGATATTGCCAGAGACTAGACAAGAGATTTTTCCTTGCCAAAGCTGATGATACAGGTTTGAGACACAACATCCAGGAGCAGGAGACATATAAAATGTTATTTGAGGTGGCTGCAAATAAAGAACATACTTGGATGGACAAACAACATGTTCCTTTATTTTACTGACTTCAGCCAGGGAAAAATAGGAAATAAGATGTTAAGAGGTCCAATCTATTAGCAAAAAGAGGGTGGTGCTTTGCTACTATTTAACATTTCTATTTAGGAAGGCAACTTAATTTTTAATAAGACATATTTTTATTTGTAGTGTTTGTCTTGCACAGGTAGTAGTTAACAAGTCTGTATAGTGTAATTCTCTTCTCCATAGCAATGGCAAAAAAAAGTTTGCTTTGCTTTCAGTACCTTGGAGACAGGAGGGGAATGAAAAAGAATAGCTCCCTCTCCAGTCAGCAGGTATGAGTCTGTGTGGAGAAAAGCTCTTCAGACTCTTAATTGACTGTGTAAATTTTGAGATACCACAATGATGGATGCTTTATAAATGCCTAGGTAGGTAGATAGATATGACAACGAGAATAGTTTTAGGTTTAACCTGAAATGAGACACTCCATCACCATGTCATCTCTGGAAAGTCACTTGACCTTCTTGTTCCTGAATCAGACCAGCTGGAAGAGTTGATAAAAAGCTGCTTTTCTAGGAAACCAAGAGCTTACTCAAAACTTATGCATTCAAGAGAAGCGTCTTAGTTGATTCAGTGGACCTGGGCTCAGGTCTTAAATATTTCACATCAACTAAACAAGTCGTCTTTGCTGTGCCTCATTTTGCTCTTCTGCCCGCCTCCTCACTGCCTTTTGGACAAGCACTGAACATTAGCTCCCAGAGATGGCTGAAAGGCTGGAGAGCTTGCTAGTCTGGGTTCTTGCCTTATTCCTCACTTTCTTCTTGTACACATGACTTTGTTTATCAGGAGTTTAATATTTCAGTGTTTTATAAGTATATTGATGGACAAAGCAATTTATGCTACTGGGACGAAGCTGACAGCATGGTAATTAAGAATAAAATAAATGCTAAGGGTGAGAGCAGATTGCAGTGAATGATTGATTATTTTTGATAAGGAAATGGCTCTGCTGGTAACAGAATCCACAGTATTTAAGAGCTGAATGGAGATGCCAGAAACAAATACAAATTAATCATGTCTTCATCAGTATAAATATATTACCTGTGCTGTTCTTCTGCAACATATAGTCTAGTTCTGACAGTATCTTCCAAGAAATGGGTGACCATCAAGGGAAGCTTATTATTTGTACATAGATAAATTGGTTGGCAAATTTAGAACCTCCATATTATTATGTGACTGGAAAGTGAATTTCATTCTCAATGCCACTGCAGCAAGACAAAGCATGAAAGTCCCCAGAATTAGGTATCTGGCTCACAACAGTTTGTGTGAATAATGATGCCTGACATTGCTCTTTGGTAAGAATCCTGAAAGGCTTTAGAGGCTTGAATGCATGAATGCTTCTGACTTCCTTGTCAAGTAAGTAATTGTTACACTCATTTCACAAATGAGTGAACCAGAGTAAAAAGCCAGGGAGATGGCATCTTTGTGACAGGGTTGGGAGCAGCCTTCCGGAGAAGCAAGTTCTCACATAGGGAAGGGTGCGGACAAAGCAGGTGACAGAGCCAGCGTGTGGAACTGTTGTTCCAACTAACTGGTATTGAATTTATCCCATCTGAGGTCAGACTCCACAAATTCATCCACACATCTCTATTAGTCATGCAGACCTGTGGGAACAGGGGCTCAGTTAGCAGTGTGTGTTCCTGAGCTGCATTTGGGCATTATGCCATTCAAGCATAACTCTCATATCACACAGCTGATAAGCAGGGATGTTTGTCTATAAGATGCTGCCATGCAGCTCTAAAAACAACAGGATGCCCAGAGAGGTTGTAGATGCCCCATCCTTTTCCACATTCACGGTCAGGCTGGATAGGGCTCTGAGCAACTTGATCTAGCTGAAGATGTTCCTGCTCACTGTGGGGGCTTTGGACTAGATGACATTTAAAGGTGCTTTCCAAACCAATAATTATATGGTTCTGTGCAGATCCCTGGCTTTTGGAAGGGAGGTGTAAGGTAGGTGAGAATGCCAGGAGGTGTAAGGTATCAGAGAATCCTGAGTTCAATGACACTGAGTCCCCCTGCGACCCATCAGCACACATCCATCAACACAGAAAAACCTCTTCTCCTTCTAAAGTACACATTGTCAGCTCTCACATGTGAACTGTTCCTCCTGTACCAGATCTTCAAAGTCTTTAATATGTCTTGTGGCTCTCAGCCAGGGAAGCTTTTAGGATGCAGCTTGTAGGATCAGGAAGGGTGGTCAGTCTGCTTCTGGCAGAGCATTAATACCTGCTATCATCACTAAAGATTTTGTCTCCTATTTGATTAGCAGGACAACTGTGAAGTAGACTCCCACCATCACTGATAGTTCTACTTATTATGCTATCTTATCTATCTGTTCTATTTCGCTCCCTCTTAAGGCATGAGAAGAAAGAAAAATCAATCTGCTGAAAATACAGAGGGGTAAATGGAAACCTTTTTCTCCAACAAATCACACATTCCTAGTAGTAGAATTGTGTGGCTTTTAATTTTACTGAAGGAGAGGCAGTAATTATTTCTAGTTTATCACAACTGGGGAAAGATTTCCTGAGGTACAAACTAATTATGTTTTTAAATAAACTGATTGTCCATGTAATAAACGATCACATTTTGTAATCATTCTGAGATTTATGTTACTTTATTCAATCACTTCTATGTAGAACTGAAACCATAGTAAATCAACTGGAAAAAAATGTCTGGACTAAATTGAAAGCTCTGCCATTACAAGGCATTATGAAATTAACCAGATAGGAAAGAATAGGCTGCATGCACAAAGCTCCCTGATGCACAGTTTCATACATTAAAAGAACGGTGGTAACTGACAGCCAAATCAGAATTTATATTCATTTAAGGTCAAGTCTTGTCATGTGCTCCATAGATTTGACATGTATTAAAGGACAAAGGTAAAGGCAGTCTTGTTGGCTACAGGGTATCTCAGTCACAGTCAGTCGTGTAAGGACAGTAATTTGAATGAATTCAAGAATGTAGAATAGATGGCTGTGTATGACATTTCATTTATGACAGGCAACAAGTGACATGATCTTATCGCGAAATTAGTCATCATCATAGACTTCTCGTGTCGATCTATAAAATGAAATGCCATGGAGAGCAGCATATTATTCACTGTTATGCCAACACGTCTTTTTCATAATGTACATCATTAAAATAAGCCTGGGAACTGGAATATGCAACCATAGTAATAGCATCAATAATGTTTAATTTATGTGTTATATGCGCAGAAACTCTTGGTGCCTGAAAAAAAACAATGACCTGAAAACACAATTTATCCTTAGCAAGGCAGCATGCTGTGCTGCAAAGCATCTGTAGAGTGAGAAAAAAAATCAGGATCTGCACTGCTGAACAGCACTGCAGTGTGGAGGTGTTCTGTGATGCAGAACCATGGGCAGAGATCTTTTGCAGTAGGGGCAGATCCTTGATGACTGATGAATTGCTTTGCAGTCCTTAGCTAGGCAGTGCAGAGCAGAGAAGGGCTGGTAACTTTTGCAGAAGAGCATGCCAGGTTTTATTCTCTTCAACATTCAAAATCAGCCCCACTGGAAGAAAATCAGTGGGAATCTGAGAGATTCTGACAAAATAACTTCTCATAGGTGACTAACCATAGAAAACACCAGTCTAGCTTTTCCTTAATCTGAATATTTGGGGGAAAAAATATAAGCATGGAGTAAGTGCACATGCAGGACAGCTGGGAGGCCTGAGAAGGGTGGGAAGCCCCATCAAAGACTTGGTGATGCACTCTGTCAGGACACAGAACTGCTGTGCATGGGTAGCCATCCAGTATCTGTGATCTCTGGACACAGGACTTGCCCCAGTGTGTTACAACAGAGAGGAAGAGGCTGAATTCAACACTAAACTTTCAGGTTTGTGGAGGCATATCTACCTCTCTTCAATCCCACACACAGACATCGGTATGTCTTTAATTATTTGAGCAGGACATTCTGGTCATGTACTGAGAGACTTTAATTGGACTTGCAGTACTGGCACTCTTCCAGGTTTCTCATGAAGCTGGATTGCCAGACACTGGAACAGGTCTCATTGAAGAGCTGATGGGCTAAACTTCCTCCTTGCTCTGACTGAAAGTGAAAGACCAGTTGATATCCCCTTGATGAGCCAAAGCTAAACCGGTAAGTTCCCAGCTGTGGCAGGAAGCAGTGTTGCAGGGCACATGGGATGGAGTGAAAATGCAGGGCTGGTGCATTGTCTGTGAAAAAGTGAAACAGAGGAGATAAAAAGAGCCCTGGGTGACTGAGCCATGAGAGATTTCTCTGAGCAGAACAGTTCTCTGTTGAGGCAGAGAAGATGCCAGTTCACTTATTTGGAATTGTCTCTCCATCATCCTCCCTCACATCCTTGCTGTGACACAGAGCAGTGGGATGCTGTCAGACTGCTGCCACCTGCCAGCTCTCTGCTGCTCCTTAGTTCCCTGAGGAAGAGGCTGATAGGTAAGATGGGAGCAGGTGGGACTTTTTCTCACCCTAGGGTTAGCCCCGTGGCTCTTGGCTGTAAGCAGATTTCACTCATTGAGTAAGGATGGATGAAAAAAGGGTAACTATCACTGAGAAGTGCTGGCTCCCTCTCTGATTTCAAGAGGCAGAGACAAAGATCAGATTTAAATATAAGCAGATTATTAAAAAAAAAACGCTCTCCAAACCCAAGCCAGAAACCTGGGAAAGCCATGCTAAGCCTTATATTACACTGGATGAGTTACTCTCTCCACTCACAAACATTAATTAAATGGCTAATAAGCAATAGTTTATTAAAGACAAGAAATTAATTAGACCAATAAATAAGTCAGCAGTAACTAATTCCCAGACTATTATCATAACAACTGCAGTTTTCTGTCTTTTTCTCCAGAGAGGTGCCTCCCACCTCTCATGGCTCTATGCCAGCCCCATGTCAGACTGTCACTTGTGCTGGCTGTCGTGGCTCTGCTTCCCATGCTGGGCTCTCCAAAGCGTTACTGACACTTGGCAGAGGACAGAAGCACCATGAGCTTGAGGGGGAGAATGTGAGGACCAGCTTCCACATGAGGCCACCAATCTTGTGCAGATGGACTGGGGGACCCTTCACAGCCCACCCTGACTTCAGTCTGGTCCCGCCAAGGCTGAATTGACAAACAAAGGGGCTCCAGAAGCTCAGGTGGAGCCATGAGCACCAACTGCACTGCTTAGTTGACAATAGTTTCCCTGGCTGTGTCCTCCATGCTCCCACATGCTCTCCCTCAGAGAAATCTGCTATAGACAGGCCACCAGCTGGGTGCAGGATGTTCCCTGTCACTTGGCCTCCAGCTCCAGGCTTGGGCCCTGACTCTGTGTTTAGCTGCAGAGTTGTAAGTAGAGAGAGAGCGTGACTTAAAAACCTCACATGGATGCCCATGTGTCATTAGGAATCTGCTTAGATTCAGACAAATCTGGGGGTTGTGAAACCCGAGTAACTTTCCAGCTCAGACTCCAGCCAAAGTAACATTTGTCAAGTAGAAGTGTTAACTACATCTACCCTGATTGTACTAAATTTCCAGACATACTGAAATCATCAAAAAGTGGAAGAATTTGCTCTGATGTGCATCACATTATTGCTCAAACACCTCATTTCCAAGGGGGATATTTTCAGGAGACTGAGAAAATTACTATAGTTTCAAAGCACACACTTAATTTGTGGAAATCGGGGAAAGGTCTTATATTAGTCAAAGTGTCAATTCTCAATCAGTGAAAACTTGTATTCTGTGCACAAGGATAATCTGAATAGACAGAATGAAGTGTCTTTGGTCAATTATTTCCATTACAAGGAA